>JAFEMH010007014.1:0-105206 GCA_022495995.1 Adenophora triphylla var. japonica
TAGTGGCCCGGGGCCGCGATCCGAGGATCCCGAGTAGTTTGAAAAGAAAAAGAAGAGCAATCTTTTCCAACCGATTAGGGTTAATAAAGCATGTTTTAAGTAAACGTGAACAAATAATCTGCATGTTGCATGAGCCCGAAGCCCCGAAACACCTGGCTTGCCACCCTCCTTCAAATCCCGCCATCGAACCCTCAGGTGTCCTCTTCCCCATGACTCATGCCTAGCTTGGTTTCCGGAGCACCTTGGGAGTCACCGTTTAGTTCCCGGAGTTTGGGAAGAGTCGAGTGCATCTCGTCGGCTTCACCGTTTGTTTACAGACTCCCGGGTTTGAGAATGTCTGCATCATTGGTGCCACGATGGGGACAACGTCACTCGCCTCCTCCGGGACTCCTCGGAGCCAGAGCAGGCGGTGGAATGGGTTAGCTTGGAAACGAGATGAGGAGTGCGGCAGGAAGCACGGTTTGAATAACCTTATGGAGGCTATCGAGAGCCATGGTTTTATTTTTCTGGCCGCCGGCCTTAATGCCGATGGCACCTTCACTGTGGAAGAAGAGGATGACCCGATCCCAATCTCGGTCGCCCAGGCCACTCCAGGATGCCACCACCAACCTCTTTCGGTGCTACCGGGAACCCATGCTCCTCGATCTGCAGGTCGGACCAGGTCCGTGCGGCTGATGGCACAAATCGGTTCGCGGCTCCTCGGTGGGGGCAAAATCGGATACGGAATGTCCTCTCGTGGTTGGGATGCCTCGGAATGCCCACGGCAAGTTGGGACCCATCCTCGGTTTGGGGCCGGTCAATCCAGGACCTTCACGGCCACGACCACGAGTTCGGAATGCCGCCACGGTGCAGTTACGGGCCACGATCGGGAATCCCTCCTCGAGAATGCCTCCGTCAGATTTCATCTGAATCACCGGGACCGCGGTATCCCGGTTACACACCTTCGCCATGCATGAGCAACCATGCAATTCAACAACCGGGGACGGCGGCCCACATTTAAGCCTACCTATGGGCCTCACTCCGGAAATCCGAGCTGTCCAGGCTACCTCGAGATCTACCCCGCCTTCTGCCGATTGGAGGCCAACGGCAAGACGTTGAGTTCTATCCCTTTGCCCAAGCTCCTACCTACACTCCCCGGGGTAATTTGGGCCAGGGACGGAGTCTTCACCTATGCTCAGGGATATGGTATTCCCTCCACCCAATGCACCACCAACAACTAGTCCTCTTCCTAGCTCAAATATCGGCTCGGGCATTTCCGCTCCACCTTTGGATCCCCGATTGGCTTGGTTTATGGAGCAACACAAGGAAATGAAAGCACAATTGCTGAATTGACCGCCAAAAGAACAGCGCTCTTCGGCCTACGGATCCCGACTCGATTGTCCCCCTGCCTCACAAGTTTGTGATGCCCACTCTGGAATTGTTTGACGGGAGTGCATGCCCTAAAACTTCCTTGGACACCTATACTTTGGCAATGAAGGCTAAGGGATGCACAAACCAGCGGTTGGTCGATTACTTTAGTCTCTCTTTGAAGTCGGGGGCTTTGAAATGGTTTTCCGATTGCGGCTGAAGCTAGGGCTGCTTGGGAACGGTGCCGGTACTTTCACGAGATAAGTATAAAGCCAACTTGGAGTGGGAGACAAACGAGTTGACACAAAGCAACGATGCGGCGCCACTAATGAAAATATTGGGGATTTCTATAAGAGGTGGAACTTAAAGCTCGGTGAAATGGCCATTCCTCCCTCGACGAGGAGCGATTAGACATCTTTCGATCATGCTTGAAGCCGCATTTGAAAGCTTCCCTGGCCAGCTTCCCCTACGACGACTTGCGTGCAATGGTTGATTACGGGGCTAAGTTTGAAAAGGCTTACAATCGGCGGCCTTGCCGCACCCGCCTACGGATATCGGGCTCCTCCCTCCAACAACACTCTCGCTCCCGCTAAAGGCAAAGAGGCAATCGGCTACGCGGGACGGGAGCGTAACAATGCCACTTCCTTTGTTCCCAAGAAACGTGCATCGATCCCGGTTCCAAGGTTTGGGAAACTTTGGGATGCCTTTGAGTAATATCTTCGGAGGATTGATAAAAGAAGGTTTGCTCCGGCCTTTAGATAATTATCGGCCTAGAAACCCCAATGCTCCTTTGGATACCTCCAAGCATTGTGCCTTTCATCAATACCATGGGCACCTGACGGATGATTGCGTCCCCTGAAAAAGGCAATCAGGTGTGATAGAGCAAGGAAAGTTAGAAGTCCCCGGGGCCTAATACAGTCAAAAATCCTTTTCCAAGGAACAGTAACCAAGTGAACATGATTGAAATCGTAGAGCCTTCGCATGCCAAAGAAAATGTGGAAACTGGTAAAGATCCCCGGATGACTAATCTTGAATCAGGATTTGAGAATGAGGGACAGACCTATCCTCCAGAGATCCCTCGGGCAGACCGACATTGGACCCGGTTGGTAGAAGCGAGATGAGGCTGCGACATAAAGCTCAAATTGACAACCTTACGGAGGCCTTCGGGAGCCATGGTTTTGGCCTCGGTCTTAATCCCGACGGCACTTTTACCGTGAAGAAGGAAGAAAATCATCCTCTCACTCTCAATCGTCCAGGATATGTCGGGATGCCGCCACCAACCTCTATGTAACTACCGTCGAAACTCCTGCCCCTCGACTTACATGTCAGCTGGCCCCTAACCAACAGTTCAAAACTCCGCCATCCCAACAGTAGTCGGGGATGGAGCAATTTGGCATGCCTCGGCGGCCGTCAGGTGCCCCCTCAAGAATGGTACCGATCTTGCAGATACCGGCGAGAGAGAATGAAGGTTTGCCTCCGAGAAGAATTTCCAAACAATAGAAAGTGTGTTTAGCCATCGGGGCTCTCGGGGAACGCGGAATGAGCAACGAGGCCCGGATCGAAGAGGCCACCCGCCATTTTCGGGACATTGACAATCCCCGGCCCATTTGGAGCTCCCTAAAGGACAAATACGTGCCTGCTCCTCCGTCTTCTAATGCCTCTCGTTACCCCTTGGAGATCCAACCATTTGTTTCCAGACAAGCCCGGCAGCAAATCTCCTCCAATCTAGCTCAACTCGGAACCATTCCTAGCACGGCTCGGCTTGAGGCCCTAATCCACCCCCAGCTGTTGAGCACATTTGGTGGGATGTCTGCGTCTGTCTCGACTGTCTCGAGAGAGACTATCAGGATGAGATAAATGAAGATCGTCCTCCCGAAAAGAAGAAAGCCTCTTCCCAGCAAAAGTTGAAAGAAAGGTTTGAAGTCGGTTCTACCACTCAGAACAACCAGCGCAGCGCTAAATCCTCTCAAACAGATCCCAATATCCCCCAAAGTCCTCCCAGGTTCACTTCCTTCCATCAATATGCTCAGTCAACAAAGTTCGTCCCCGTGACTTTTCCGACCCATTTCTTTGGACACCTTGTACTTGCTCCAGCTGTCCCGTGGCCTCAAATCCCTCCACTTCCACCAGTATCATGGGCACGTAATGGATCACTGCCCCAGTCTGCAATAGGGGATTCGGAAGCTAGCAGAAAAATGGAAAGCTCAAGCGTCCTGGCAGTCCAACCAGCAAAGAGCAGCTAGATTAGGGGCTACCTATCTCTAAATTAGTCTTTTAGTCAACCTTCGTAGGTTCTAGTACTTCCCTGTCACCTAAGTCCTTCCTGGACATTTGTCGTTGTAGTCCATTTTGGACACAGTAGTTAAATGCCTAACTTTTAATATAAGTCTTTTTTTTCTCTTCTTGCTAGACTCGAGACATCACTTGTGCACCCACGTTACACTTAATTGAAATGGTTTTATCCAAAATGATCACTTGTGCTGCTCAACCACTAATTCTTTGAAATGATTAATATTTAAATTAATCGGAGTGAGAAAATCAATTGATATCCTTCCCAAATTGGGGCTTACCAACTCCCCATCTTGCATCTCATATTCTCATATCCCTTTCATCCTCATCATCTCGTTGCTCGATGAATTTGCATGGATCTTTTCTCATATAAAGCTTAAACAAGCAATGAAGGCTTAATCTCATTTAGGTCATCCAGTAGGGATTGCGGTTGAAACCTTTCACCCATAGGAAAGCCATTACCTCACCCTTACTAAACAATATCCTTTCATTTCAAGATCGGCATGTTTTTGAAACCCTGTTTAGCTATCACCTTTGCTCCTTGTTGAGAGAAGTCCAAGCAATGCCAAAGAAGTTAGCTTCGAGAGTCGGCGATGCATAAAATGTTCAAGTTGTGAAGGAAGGAAAGATAATTCTCAACTCCTCAAAGAGGCCTTCCGAATTCTCAAAAGAAGGATTTTAAAATCCTCACAATCTCGGATATAATTCCAAGCTCCTCAGGAAGCCTTCCAAAAAAAAAAAAAAAAAAAAAAGCAAAAAAAAGAAGAACCCAAAAGTCCCCGACTTCTCAAGAAGCTCTCCAATGATCAAAAAGGAGCCTGAATTCTCGCAAGATCGCAAAAAGTTGTCGATAGCTTGGACTTCCTCTCATCACTACCTTAAACCAATCTCAAGCCATCCTCTCGATTTTAGAGGATATCCCCGCCTTCGGCAAAAATCAAAATTTGACCTCTCATTCTTAGAGGCAATCAATCCTCCCCGCCATAGATTTCCCAAACACATCCCTACAAGCCAACCTCTCATCTTTAGAGGTTCGATCGTAAAGGCCCAACGACCTCTCATCTTAAGAGGTCAAAATTTCCCAAATCACCCGATGGCCGATCGAAGCCCGGAAACCCAACTACAGTCCCTACCGGATAGCAGTTTCATTCTAATATCCTCGATGTCAGGATCAAATTAATGCTTCATTGCTTGCTTAAATTGGAATCTAATTCATCTTGGTTCAAAATCATCAATCAAAGATTGTGCAAATTCAAAATCGATGTGAGCATAATTCATTTCTACTCCACAAACACTTACCGTGGATGTCCCATCAGAGGGCTTCGCATCAGGTGTCTTTCATGGACACTCTAAGGGGATATGTTATTCAATCCTCCAAATCCTCAAAATCCCCAAAGGTCCCCGGATCCTCGAATTTCAACATTCGTTCTCTTTCATTCGGGATAAGCCCGAACTACGGCGACAGGCTCTTCATAATGGAGGGAACGTAGGCAACCGAGAAATGGTCCTGGTCAAAATCACAAACAAATCTCAAAAAAAAAGTCCGATCTCATCAAGGATCGTCCCTATACACTTTCCGCCCTTAGAGCTTGATTCTTGATATCGGTTGGTTTTCTCCTTGTGATTAATCAAAATATTTGTTCATATCGATTTAGGAGTTGAATAACCCGAACATTAACAAAGGATTTTAAGTAGCCTTGTGATCATCACGAATAAAACAAGTTTTCAAGTGTCTCGACAAGTCTTCTCTCTCTCCATCATAGGGAAATAGAGCCAAACAGCTCGTCTTTACGTCAGCAGGGGCTTCCATACACTTTTCCACACCTTGTGATGCTTATACTCTCTCAAAAAAGTCAAACCAAAAGCGAGAGTGTCATACACAAATTCGGGAGAAATTCCCACCTTTCAAAAGATATGCCCCCGCACGTAAGCATTTAGAGTCTTGTCCAAGAATGGCGGTTGACTAAGGTCCGAAAAGATGGGTGCCCCCTGCAGTAAGACTACTACGAGATTTCTTCACGGGCTTTGCTAAGCGGTTCTCCCGGGTTCTCCTGTAGCTTGACTCTTCAAGCTGGGGATTATATAGTCATCTTTGGGTCCACGTTGGGTTCTTCACTACGAGATAGACTCGCCATGTCGCCTCTTCAAAATCTGGACTTTGCCTACTCAGGATCCGGGGGCTTTGTCAAGGTGGTCTTTTGGACCCGAATTTTATCAAGTCGCAAGAAAGAATTTCAGCTTCAGAACTTGGTACACGGCAGCTTCCCGTAGCATCGGAATTCAAGATCAGGGTTTCTCTCGGCATTAGCAATTCCATCAAACCATTCTCCGGATAAGGTTTCGGCCAAAGTCACAGCTCACCCAAATGAAAGAAGCTTCACTCGTATCAACGTGCCCTAGAGCCTGTCAGCATCAGCTTCAAATGACCAAGAATGAGAGGGAAAATTTCAATCAAGACCCGGGATCCGAATCCAATCTCATCAAAATTGAGGTCCATGTGATACTATTAACAAAACCTCATCAACAGCCGCTGTTTTAACTGCGATCGAGGGCTCTCACCTCAAAATCTGTCCCAAACAGTCTCCAAACACATACATCCCAACGCATCCCCTTTCATCACCATGCATCCCCACAAAAAATCTCCCAAGGGCTCATGTAGCATGCACAAAATTTGAACCAATAGGAAAAATCCTAAGTGATTGAAGATCATAAATCATAATTTCCCTGCCAAAAGCTTAGGCTAGGTGCATCTTTGAAAGCAAGTAAATGCATCATCTCATAATCATTTTTGGTTCTATGCATGCATCCGTCATCATGAATGTCATATATGCATCTTCCTCTTCACTAACGAATGCAGGAATTCAAACGTGAAATCAAATCCCCCTTTTTGGCAAGGATGATCTTCACCAAAGTCGACCTCCAATGTCCACAAATGGATGAAGACAGCCTCCAGCATCTACAGTTTGGCAAAGATAGTCCCCATGTCTACAGCTTGGCAAGGACAACCTCCGGCGTCTGCAACTTGCTAAAAAGACGACCTCCAATGGATGAAAACAGCTCCCGACATCCACAAACGTATGAAGACCGCCTCCAGTGTCTACAAATCGGTCAGGGACGCCAAGTTCTCAAAATACAAATAGGTCAGAGACGCCAAGTTCTCAAATACAAATCGGTCAGAGACGCCAAGTTCTCAAATACGGTGCGGTCGAGACGCCAAGTTCTCAAAATGCAAATCGGTCAAAGATACCAAGGTCTCAAATACAGTACGGTCAGAGACGCCAAGTTCTCAAAATGAAAATCGGTCAGAGACGCCAAGTTCTCCAATACAGTTCGGTCAGAGACGCCAAGTTCTCCAAATACAAATCGGTCAGGGACGCCAAGTTCTCAAATACGATGCGGTCAGAGACACCAAGTTCTCAAAAAAAAAAAAAAAAAAAAAAAAAAAAAAAAAAAGTCCCAATGTGAAGACAAGCTCAACAACCTTTACCGGGTTGACGATCACCAGCAAGATGCGGACTCAACCAAACTTCTCCTTCGGAGTCAAAATGCCTCCAAAGACGGCAAATCGTCGGCGAAACCGTCCCACGAACGGCAACCTAACAACTCTTCATCAACATCAGCCGTAGCCTCACATTCCGGCAAACTACGGGTAAGCACAAAGGCCAGTATGAAAGCATATCTTAGTCAACTACTTTTACGAAAGAACATTATCATCAAATCTTAGGGCGACTTCCAAAAAAAAACAGTCAAACCTCGGGTGACTCCCAAATACTGTCAAATAATCAAAGGACCATCCATCCCAAACCATCAAAGGGAAATCATGTCAAATCAAGGTTCGAGGCACCTGAGACGCCATCTCCAAGGTTCGAGGCACCTAAGACGCCATCATTAAGGTTTGAGGCACCTAAAGCGCTATCACCCCGGTCACAACACTAGGAAAGCGATAAATCGCAATCATCCCCTAATTCGACAAACCAAAATCATTAACAGGGCGACTTCCCAAAAATAGTCAGACCATAGGGCGACTTCCCAAAAATAGTCAAACCATAGGGCAACTTCCCTAAAATAGTCAATCCCCGGGCGACTTCCCTAAAATAGTCAATCTCTCGGGTAACTCCCAAATATAGTCAATCCCCAGGCGACTTCCCTAAAATAGTCAATCTCTCGGGTAACTCCCAAATACAGTCAATCTCTCGGGTGACTTCCCTAAAATAGTCAATCCTCGGGTGACCCCCAGATACAGTCAATCCTTGGGTGACAAACTATGTAGCCTACCATAGGTCCATCCACTTGACCAACATTGGTCACCTTTCTTCTCGATAGTTCTCGTAAACCCGAGTCTTCCCAAAGAAGAACACCTTCAAATAGCCTCCATCAGTACAAAACCTCGGCTCGGGTTCATACTCTGAACCAAGTCCCGACTTAGGATCATACTCCTGAACTAAGTCTCCATTTAGGTTCATACTCTGAACAAAACCTCAACTTAGGTTCATACTCTGAACTAAGTTCCCATTTAGGTTCATACTCTGAACCGAACCTCAACTTAGGTTCATACTCCCGAACTAAGTTCCCATTTAGGTTCATACTCAAGGCCGAACCTCAACTTAGGTTCATACTCCTGAACTAAGTCTCCATTTAGGTTCATACCCTATCAAAATCATCCCCGGCAGTAAAACGTAAGACCGAGTGCCCCGAGAAAGATAACGGAATCCCGTTTCTTTCATCAAAATCAACTCCGGCAGTTAAACGTAAGACCGATCTCCCCGAGAAAGATAACGAGATCCCGTATCTTTCATCAAAATCATCAACTGGCAGTCAAACGTAAGATCGATTTCCCCGAGAAAGATAACGAGATCCCGTATCTTTCATCAAAATCATCAACCGGCAGTCAAACGTAAGACCGATCTCCCCGAGAAAGATAACGAGATCTCGTATCTTTCATCAAAATCATCCCCCGGCAGTCAAACGTAAGACCGATTTCCCCGAGAAAGATAACGAGATCCCGTATCTTTCATCAAAATCATCAACCGGCAGTCAAACGTAAGACCGATTTCCCGAGAAAGATAACGAGATCCCGTATCTTTCATCAAAATCATCAACCCGCGATCCAAACGTAAGACCGATTTCCCGAGATAGATAACGAGATCCCGTATCTTTCATCAAAATCATCAACCTAAGCAGTCAAACGTAAGACCGATTTCCCCGAGAAAGATAACGAGATCCCATATCTTTCATCAAAATCATCAACCGGCAGTCAAACGTAAGACCGATTTCCCCGAGAAAGATAACGAGATCCCGTATCTTTCATCAAAATCATCAATCGGCAGTCAAACGTAAGACCGATTTCCCCGAGAAAGATAACGAGATCCCGTATCTTTCATCAAAATCATCAACCGTAGCCAAACGTAAGACCGATTTCCCGAGAAAGATAACGAGATCCCGTATCTTTCATCAAAATCATCAACCGGCGACGTAAGACGTAAGACCGATTTCCCCGAGAAAGATAACGAGATCCCGTATCTTTCATCAAAATCATCAACCGGCAGTCAAACGTAAGACCGATCTCCCCGAGAAAGATAACGGAATCCCGTATCTTTCATCAAAATCATCCCCCGGCAGTTAAATGTAAGACCGATTTCCCAGGCATCGAATATGTCTCTGAAGTTTCCCAGCAAGAAGGCCAACAAAATCCCCAAAGAAAGTTAACGGAATCCCAAAAGCCAACGAAATTTCGAGAAAGACTCGAACTACGAAAGGGCTTGATTCCCCGCTAGGGATACGTAGGTAGCCTATCATTAGGTCCAGCCCCCCGACCAAAACGGTCACCCTCTCCTTCGGCAGCAGACAAAGTCCACCGAAAGGCCAAGGTTCGAGGCACCTAAAACGCCATCATCAAAGGTCCGAGGCACCTAAAAAGCCATCACCATCCAGGTTCGAGGCACCTAAAAAGCCATCACCATCCAGGTTCGAGGCACCTAAAACACCATCTTCAAGGTTCAAGGCACCTAAAACGCCATCATCAAGACTCGAGGCACCTGAAATGCCATCATCAAGGTTTGAGGCACCTAAAATGCCATCTCCGAGGTTCGAGGCACCTAAAATGCCATCTCCAAGGTTCGAGGCACCTAAGACGCTATCACACACAACACTAGGAAAGCGATAAATCACAATCACCCCCAGCAGAGCGGATAGCCATCAGACCGAAAATGGTCATTCCTATCCCCAGCAGAGCGGATAGCCATCAGACCGAAAATGGTCATCTCTTATCCCCAGCAGAGTTTCTCCCCAGCAGCCGATTGCAGAACTCGCTCATCAGGTTCGAGGCACCTAAAACGCCATCATCTCCAGGGTCAAAGACCCGAACTACGACTGGCTTGATTCCCATTTGGGATACGTAGGTAGCCTATTGAATAGGTTCAGCCACTCGATCACTCGATCATCCTGCCAAATATGGAGCCTTACTCTTATCGACGACCCCGCTTCCTTCGAAAGCACCGTCGCCGAGGGGCTACTGTAAGTGCTCCAATTTGAGCTTGTTAGTATTTTCGTTAGAAAATTAACGAAAGTTATAACATTTCTAACAATTCCTAACAATCCTAACATTTCTAACAAAGTGAGGGCAAAATGGGCATTGCCATTTAAAGATAAACAAGGAAAGGAATCCTAAAAAGCAAAAGAAATGGAAAAAAACCCGAATTGGTAAGTTGAAAAACAGTTCCAGTTTGAATTTTAAAAAGATTATTCCTCCTGTCCAAAAGCCAAAGATCAGAAAGCGTATGAACAAGGCACGCCACCAGGACCCTCCGCGCGGATATGATTGTTTCTCACAGTGTTCTATAAATTGAACCCTCCTCTCTCAGTTTACACAACACAATTTGATCACAGCAACGAAACTCTGGCGAAATATAGAGAGAAAACAGTGGGAATTCCCTTGAATTGCCACCATTTTCTCTCCAATCTTTCCCAAATCCCACTCACTCAAAATACTTTCAAATCACTCTCATACATACTCTCATACATACACTAACTCAAGCTCAAATCACCCTTTAGGAGGAGGATTAGAGAGAAAACATAGAGGACTTCATTGTTATCTAGTTGTTTTCTCTTTAACCAACTCTAATCACCAACCCTAAACACATTCAAATCTTGATACTCCTCAAGTCAAGCTCATACACAAAGGAAGATAGGTATAACCTCCCTCTCCCTACCCTAAATTTCTTTCATCAATGCATGCATCTCAAACTTTGAAGATGTAATTTGTTCATCAATTTGTTCATCTTTGCTTGACCTAAAAATGTAGTCACCTTGGAATAAATTTCCAATGGATGACCATTTAAAAGGCCTAAATCATTTTCTTACTCACTTAAAAGTGTTTTTTCTAAAGATCATTCACTAAAAAGTGTTTTCCAAAAGTCATTTTCATACACAAAATCTTTCTTTCAAAGGATGAAATTCCCCTTCCCAAGCAAATGAAGTGCTTAGTCCTAATGTACCCCAAGGATGGTTTGGTATAGTTGATTCACCACTAAAATGTCAAGTGATCACTAACCAAAACCTAGGGAAATGGGGACAAGCATGGATGCAAAACCCCCTTTAAAATCATGTTTTCTTTCTTGAGAAGTTGCTGTCCAGTAGCAATTTTCTCAGACCTCAGTCCATGGTCTAATTTTTTGGACGCAGATAAATGTGGAATTTGGTGTTGACTACAAAACACTTTTTGTAGCCAACATCCATACCTTTCCATACATATTTTTATTTTATTTTTTGGGTGAGTAAAACTCCATTTTCAAAATTTTCTTTTAGAGGCTAGTTCATCAGTTTCTTGAAATCCAGATTTCATATCTGAGATTTCTAGAAGGTTTTGACCCCTCAAATCTTTTCCAAAATGGAAAATTCCTTCGCACGAAGCTTATTTAAGGAGTCTAGAAAAACTTTCATTCTCTGAGTTTATCCAGATTATGAAGTTTTAAGGTCCTTGAATACATTTCAAAATCCAAGGTACACTGCCTTTTTTCTTCTGGCAGAAGTGTTTTTCAACTTCAAAAGGTTTTTTGAGTACCAAATCTCAAACCAAAAATCCTCCAAAAAATCTTGGGGATTTTTCAAAGTCTTATAAAGAGTTCCCCATTTTTTTTTCTCAGTTTCAACTCATTTTGGTCAAAAACACACACACACACACACACACACAACAAAGGATTTCAAATGTTTGGAAGACTCGTTTTGCGAGGCGCGCCGGGTGCACACTAACGTCCTTCCCGACGCGTAACGTGACCTCCGAACCTAAATTTCTGATCTCGGGCTTTTTTCAAAGTTTTGGCCCTTAAAACGAAAATGGCGTGGCGACTCCGTTTGATCTTTCACAAAAAAAAAATCGGGTACATCACACGGTGCCATTAAGAAGATCTAATAGAGCAAGAAGGAGTGCTATACCAGATTATTATGATGTATATCTTGCCGAGAATGAGGAACCGTTAGGTTTAGTGGGAGATGAGCCAATCACCTTCCATGAAGCCATTAGTGGTCCAAATTCTCATAAGTGGATTGATGCCATAAATGAAGAGTTAAAATCCATGAATGATAATGACGTTTGGGATCTTGTCCCATTACCTAAGAATGTGAAACCCATCGGATGTAAATGGATCTTTAAGACCAAAAGGGATTCACAAGGTAATGTGGAAAGACATAAGGCTCGTCTTGTCGCTAAAGGATTTACTCAAAAAGAAGGCATTGATTACAAAGAAACATTTTCACCGGTATCCTCTAAAAATGCTTTTAGGATCATTATGGCTTTAGTGGCACATTTTGACCTTGAGCTTCATCAAATGGATGTAAAGACAGCTTTTCTCAATGGCGACATTGAGGAAACTATCTATATGAAGAAACCAGAAATGGTGACTGATTCGGATCAAACTAGTCAACTAGTTTGTAAACTCAAGAAATCCATTTATGGGCTTAAGCAAGCATCTCGTCAATGGTACTTAAAATTCAACCAAGTTATTCTTTCATTTGGCTTTGAAATGAATCTTGGTGAAGATTGTGTGTACCATAAGTTCAGTGGGAGTAGGTTTATATTTTTGGTCTTATATGTGGATGACATTTTACTTGCTAGTAATGATAAGGACCTTCTTAAGGAAACTAAGAAATTTCTCTCAAATAAATTTGAGATGAAAGATCTTGGAGAAGCTTCTTTTGTATTAGGAATCCAAATACATCGTGATCGCTCACGAGGTATGTTAGGATTATCACAAAAGAGCTATATAGAGAAGGTATTACAAAGGTTTAGCATGGAAAATTGTAAACCACATGACACCCCGGTCTCTAAGGGAGATAAGTTCAGTTTAAATCAATGTCCTAAAAATAATCTTGAATCTAAGTATATGAAAAATATCCCTTACGCATCGGCAGTAGGAAGCTTAATGTATGCTCAAGTCTATACTTGCCCAGATCTTGCCTTTATTGTTGGCATGCTTGGGCGATATCAAAGCAATCCGGAAAGAGAACATTGGGTCGCAGCCAAAAGAGTGATGAGATACTTACAAAACACGAAGAACTACATGCTTACATATACAAAGTCGGATCATCTTGAGATCATTGGTTTTTCTGATTCCGACTTTGCTGGATGCCAAGATAGTCGCAAATCGACATCAGGTTATGTCTTCACTTTGGCCAGTGGAGCGATATCTTGGAGAAGTGCCAAGCAAACATTAGTTACTACTTCCACCATGGAAGCCGAATTTGTTGCTTGCTATGAGGCATCCAATCAAGCTATATGGCTGCGTAAATTCATTGAAGGACTGCGGATTGTCAAAGGTGTTGAAAGACCGCTTAAGTTATATTGTGACAATCGAGCCGCGGTATTGTACTCCAACAACAATAAGAGTTCATCTAAATCTAAGCATATAGATATTAAGTTTCTTGTTGTGAGAGAAAGAGTACAAAATGAACAAATAGAAATAGAACATATTGGTACAAACTCCATGTTAGCGGATCCATTTACTAAGGCATTATCTCCTTTAGTATTTCACGAGCATGTTGCTCATATGGGTGTAATGACTTTTGATAATGCCTAAATCAGTGGGAGTTTTTAATGTTTCTATTTCCTTGTGTTGTTTAAATTGATCTCATTTGTTAAAAGTAGGACTAGTTGGAGAATATATATATGCATTCTTCATATATATTCGTTAATATTCCATGCTACATATCTATACTTAATCTATGTCATTTAGTTGGATATATATATGTGATTAATGTGGGTTTAGTTGCGAATCAATTACAACGACTGTCCCTTTAGTCCTTATACTTATATGACTAATGGACGGGATTGTTTTCGAATGATAACAAAGTGCACATAAGGGTTGTCATTTGTGTTATAAATATGATTGAAGAAATTTATTAAGTGAAGGTATATGTTATAATAATCCAAGTGGGAGATTGTAAGAACATGGATTAATATAACATATAAATACTTAATAATATAATAATCAATATTATAATATATGGTATAAAGTATAGAACTCAACATAATATGTAGAATTCCATAATATAAGTATACCATTAAATGATGGGCATAATGGTAATGTCTTATATATCAATAGGTGTAGTCCCTAAATGAAGTGCCCCTTGGATTCCTATATAAAGGCCTATCCATCAAGCCTATGAATCTACTAGTTACATTATTCTCATTCAGTCAAAACTCTTCCTAAGTAATTGAAGATTAAAGAGATTAAGGGCACTCATCATTTAGAAGATCTACTCCTCCCTAATTTGAAGTCTATCTTCTTACTTCATCCTCTTTACTCAAGAACAAGATCAAGACTAAGAACAAATATGGAATCACAAGGTACACGCTTCCATCTTATTCTTCTTCTCCATCTCTTCTTAATCTAGTTGTGAGTCGGTTCATGGTTAATGGATCGTTTATGTTCCAACAGCCACCGGTTGTGTTATCAACACAAGCTGAGGCTAACCCGGGGAGAAAGGCATGTGCTATCTTGTGAACTATTTCTGCATCGTAAAGGTCACAATAGTACATGGGGTTCTCTGGGTTCACTTCCATGTAAGAATTTGGAGGATCCATTCTTGAAGAGTACCTAAAATATGAATGTCATTGCCAAGATCCAAGAATAAAAAACCCGCATCACTGATGATGCATATCAGGAAAAAAAAAAGTTCAAGCTTTTAGCTAGTAATTGTACTCTTATATTGTACCTGAGCTAGGTGTGGAGTTTAGGAATCCAAAGAAGAGCTATTGTTAACTTTTAAGTGAAACACGTAAGGAGATGTCAAGAATGTCTACTGACTTCATGAAATCCAGGCCAAATTTATGCTGTTTCAGACCTTTTATATTGGATCTCCATATTTGGAATCGAGTTTTATACTCAGCATTTTTTTTGAGAATGTAAATGGTTGGAAATGATAGACTCAGTTCATAAAAACTGTGAACAAGCCAAAGATTTTTGACTTACGTCAAACACGTACATGATCTCAAAGAATCCAAGAAAAACTACCCATGGCTCAAGATTTTTCCGATTTGATCAACACCAATGAACAAATAAAGATTGCACAAAACATTTACATTTACATGCATAAGAAGGGTGTGGAATGATCAAAATAGATTTAACCCCCAAATATGTAAACGGGTGCCTATATCAAAGCCCAATATAGATTTAAATCCACAGATTATTTACAAACTAGAACTCTCTTTCAGACAAAAACACAAACATATGGAGGACATGAAATGCAGGAACAGAGGTTTTTACAGAAACAAGAAGAAATTTAGTACCTTAATTTCTTAGAAACTTGATTAAAAATGCTTAACTGATCCGCATTCTGATCTAATACTTTGAGCAGCTATGGAGCTAAATGCAGAAACAGAGGTTTTTACAGAAACAAGAAGGTGTCAAGATTTTATACGTGGTATATGTTTTGGTCAAATTTCAACAAGTGTATTTCGAAGGGAAGAAAAATGACTAAAGTGATATGAATCTAGGTACAATGATTATCAAGTTGAATGGGGATGGACACAAGATGTTTGTTGACTAGAGAAAGCCCTTGAACAACTTGTTCGCCGGCATAAAACCCCGGAAGGTTTTGGTACCTGCCTTGACCAAAAGTTTACTAAATATCTTCGTGATCACAGTGCTATGAGCATATAAAAAGGGAACTTAAGCTAGAGTGAAAGTGTGTGCGAAATACAGTGTTTAACCCCTTTTATACCTCAACCAACGGCTAAGTTTACAAAGAGAAAATGTAGGCCTAAAATCTCGAGAGTGATGCTGATCTGGTTGAGATATATCCGCCATGTGCCGTTGAGGGAGGAGATAATGTTTTGTTTGTTGAAGAAACGTCTTTGAACCGGTCCTTGCTCCTTTGACACGTTCCCTAAAAAATAGGGCTACCGTAACCATGCTCCAACCTGTAGAAGTTCAAGTTGTGATAGAATAACTCAAGTTCGTTAGTACCAAGTTGTTTGGTGTAAGCTGTAAACAAGTTGAAAATGCATGGCCCAACAATTGCCCCCAAAATTTTTGAATTTTAAATGGGGAATATAAAGAGACAAAAAGATTCAAAAAGTTTGCCAAAAACGGATGAAAGGGACGGCAGTTTTTTAAATGAAAAGGGACAGTTTAAGTAGTTTTTAAAGCTAAAAGGCGTAACTTAATTTAATGTCCCAACCGCTTTCAATCTCTCCCCACATAAATACACTCCCTTTCCAACTCTCCCTTTCACCAAATCAAAACAGTGACTTTAAGGAGGTTTCTAGAAGAAAAGTCGAGGAAGAAGACCGGAGAGAGAAACCAAGTAACAATTTCCGGTGAGTTTCTAGTTTTCTTTTCAATTCCCTCTCTGATTTCTTTGTTTAAGTTGAAAAAATGGGAAAGAAGAAAGTGGTTAATATAATCGAGAGTAGCGAGGGTTTGCCGAAGGGTTTTGTGACCCAGAACATGTTAAAAAATCCAGATAATGAAAAATGTTTAATCCCTGCTGCCAACTTAGAGATCATCAAGAAAAACCATGCCATGGCGTACGAAACTGAATTTTTCACTCACCCAAACCTAACCTCAAAATGTTACTCTCCCGACTGGGTGTGTTTCCCCGAATACCCCTTCGTTATCGGTTTGAAATTCCCTTTCCCAACTTTAATCACCAAATTTTTTGTCTCCACAAAACTTAACTACGCCCAAATGATGCCGCAAGGTTGGAGATGCCTTCAAACCCTAGTAAGGTTGAATGCGGAAACAGAGGTTGAAGTTGGTTTGGAGGAATTTGCTTTCACAAACGATTTTAGGGGTTTTGGTTTAGGGAGATATGGCTTTAGGGTTAGGACCGGTAAAATGTCCTTCTTGATTGACAACAGTGATCCCGCGGATAGAGGGTGGAAGAATAAGTTCTTTTTTGCAAGGAGGAGTACCTTGGTGTCGGTGGAGGGTGCAAATTTCAAATGGAGGTCTCAAGGTAGTATAGACAATTTTTCCTTTTCTAATAATGCTTTCTAATACCCTGCTAACTAGTTCCTTGAATTTTCCTCGGCTTAGTTGCGAAACTAGACGTGCTTTTTGCTTACAAGGACAACACAGAGGAGAACGTTAACAAGATTTACGAATTGGACTCGCAAGTGAGAACTTTCAAAGCTTTGCCAGTCTTATTTGCTGCAGATCCAGAGGAGAAGTTGAACCTGAAGAAGCCCGAGAAATTAGCCCTGAAGAGGCTTTATCTGAGCCTGTCAAGATGTCCACAGGTTAACCCTACACCTTAAAACTCCAACTAGCTTCACTTTGTTTCTAATTCCCCTGGATTGTTCTAACTCTCTATTCCTTTTTGTAGCCACTCGGTCCAAGGATACTGTAAGTGCTGTTGACCTACTTGCTGTGGCTAGGGCAAAAAGCTTGGCGAAGAAAGTTAGTAGGCCTCCTACTCCCAAGTCTGTTGTATCTAGTTCTGACATGAATGTGAGCAAGAAGAAAGAGGAAGCAAAGAAGAGAAAACTGGTGGAGGCCGAGGCCACAGATACAAGTGATGACATGGACATGGTGAAATTGGGAGAAAGGTTTAAAGCTGCAGTACCAAATTTTGTTGATAAGGTAAAGAATGAAAAACCTTGAACCTTACCAATGAATTGATAGAATATTAACACTTTCTTTTACGTAGGAAATTATGGGTCCTATCATGGCCCACGTTGATGCTCTGAAAATTAAGGTGGCAAGATGCGATTCTGAAGGCCGCAGTCAAAGAAGGAAGCCACCAAGTATGCTAAGGTGGTAGAAAAGCTGAAGAAGGAAGGGAACAAGTATGCCAGTGAAGTGGAGATTTTGAAGAAGGATTTCGAACGCTTGGGGAAGGAAGTGGAGGCTGTCCGAGCCGAGAACAAGGCCCATTTGAAGGAGCTTGAAGCCTCAGAGGGGAACTTCAAGTTCAACGCAACCAAAACTTTGCTAGAGGCCCGTATCCAGATGATGGAAGAATATAAGAATGGTCAGGCCACAACTTGGAACTTGGAGGAAGAGAGAAAAATTTTAGAGGACCATATGGGGGAACCCGCGGATGCAGAGGAGGTAAATTCGATGGCTCTTGAAACTTTAATGGACGACACAGATAAGGTTTTGAGCACCATGGTGGTAGCTCAGATTGGAGAAAATAATCAAGGGGAAAAGTTAAATGCAACACCGGCGGCAGCAGGCCAAGAAGTTTAAAAACAATTTGAAACTTTTTTGAATATTTTGGATGGGTGAAAAAACAACTTCTTTTTGGGTTTTATTTGTCATACCTTTATCGGTATGCATAGAAAATGGTGGGTATGTCCCCAAAACAAGTTTTATTTTGGCATGTAATGGCTCATAAGGGCCCAAAACAATTTATTTGGGGGTACTAGGTTGGTCTAGTACTCCAAGCTTTCTTAGGTTTTTAGGGACTGGTTGGCTTACCCAACTTGTCCACTAGTTGCAAAAAACTTTTTGGAAAATACTTTTAAGGTTTTTAAAGAAGTACTTTGGGGTTTTCAACAATATCTGCTTGTTCATTTAATAACATGTTGATGTTATAAGCCGTAGGTAACATGAAAATGTTACAACCAATAGTTCACAACTTGTACAAGTGTGAAATCGTGCGCCCAGACGAAGGTGTCGAAACCTTAATTCGTAAGAAAAGATGAATATCTTTTAACCATATGTAAATTGTACCTTTGATATAGGTATCCATTTGAAGAGATAGAACAAGTATCAGCCGTCCTGGCGTGTCAACAAGTTCTATCCCTCTCCAGCTAGAATTTCAACAAGTATCAGCCGTACTGGCGTGTCAACATGTTGAAATTCTTCTTCTTAGATCTAGACATGTTGGAGCCGTACCGGCGTGTTAACATGCTTAGACCTACTCCAACTCTAGGTCCCAACAAGTATCAGCCGTGCTGGCGTGTCAACATGTTGGGACTACTTTGTTTGCTCAAGTTGCACCTTGCAAAACAGATTCATGTTAGGGTTGGGCGTTAGCGTAGCTAACGCCCCTCCGATGCTTAAGTTAGTAAGGATCCTCAACAAAAATTAATAACTTGAAATATACGAATGAACTTAAAATAAATCGTACCTGAGAAGTCTAGTTGTAAATAACTGGACTTACATGAAATAAAGTTTTAAGTGGATGGCGTTCCAACTTCTAGGGATTCTGTCTCCACTTGGGGTTGACAACCAATATGCACCTTTGCCAGCTTCAGCATCGATGAGATATGGTCCTTCCCACTTGGGAGCTAGTTTACCTGCATTCAATTCTCTTGTATTTTGAAATACTTTTCTCAAAACTAAATCACCAACCTGGAACCTTCTGACCCTGACATTTTTGTTGTAGGATCTCGCAATTCGTTGTTGATAAGCTGCCATCCTTATTTTGGCTAAATCCCTGATCTCATCAATTGTATCTAAATCTTGAGTTAGCAAGAGATTATTTTCATCTTGAGTTAATAAGCCATACCTTGCTGTTGGGATTGTCACCTCGACCGGTATTACAGCTTCTGCTCCATACACCAAAGAATATGGAGTTCTACCTGTGGCTCCTTTTGCAGTGGTCCTATCTGCCCAGAGTACAAGTGGTAACTCTTCAGCCCATTTTCCCTTCTTTTGATCTAGACGCTTCTTCAAGTTGTTGATGATCAACTTGTTGCTTGATTCAGCTTGACCATTAGCTTGGGGGTGGACAGGTGTAGACATGATCAACTTGATGCCCCAGCGAGTACAAAAGTCTCTGGTTTTCTTGCTTATGAATTGTGACCCGTTGTCACATATAATCTCTGATGGCACGCCAAACCTGCTAATTATGTTTTTCTTTAGAAATGAGATCACCTCCTTATCTCTTACCTGTACATAGGCTTCTGCTTCGATCCATTTTGAGAAATAATCGGTTAATGCCAACATGAACACTTTGCCTCCGGGAGCCTTAGGTAACTTGCCCACAATGTCCATGTCCCACTGCATGAAAGGCCAAGATGAAGCAATAGGGTGTAGAGGCTCAGCAGGTTGATGCAGGATGTTGCTGTGTCTTTGGCAGGCATCACACTTCTGTACATAACTCATGGCATCTTGGTGCATGGTTGGCCAATAATATCCTGTCTTGAGGGCCTTCGATGCTAATGCCTTTCCGCCAGAATGATTCCCACATATTCCTTCATGAATTTCTTTAAGTACCAGCTCAACTTGCTCGTTATCGACACATCTCAAATAATGTCCTGCAAAAGACCTCTTGAATTGCACATTATCTATCAAAACGAAAGTTGAAGTACGAATCTTAAAAGATCTAACATTCTTAACATCTGGTGGAATAGTTCCAAGTTGAAGGAACTCAATTACAGGTTGGTTCCAAGAAGGTTTAGCATCCTGTGCCCCAGTAGGTTGAGTAACCACTTGAGTTTCTTCAACTTGGTCTATTACCGGGTACTTAACATAAATGATGGGGATAGTGGTATGCGACATTGATTTGCAAGTGGAACCCAAGTTGGCCAAGGCGTCTGCTTCTGTGTTTTCCTCTCTAGGGACCTGTTCCAAAGAGAATGATAGGAATCTCGAAGCCAGAGCCTTAACATGTTGGAGATACAGAGTCATCTTGGAATGCTTCGCCACATAACTGCCACTAAAATGGTTAGCTAGCAATTGAGAGTCAACAAATACATTTATATGTGTAACATTTAAACTTAAAGCTGTGATTAAACCCATGATTAAAGCTTCATACTCAGCTTCATTATTTGTTGCACTGAATTCACAAGCTACAGCTTGAGGTATGATATCACCTTGAGGGGATTTTAGGACTATTCCCAAGCCAGTTCCTTTGGAATTTGAAGCTCCATCTGTAAACAGTGTCCAAAATCTAGGATTAGCTTTACCTTCAAGTTGTTGCACTTCCAGCTCCACCTCGGGTTGCAACCGGGACTAAAGTCGGCTACGAAATCGGCTAGGGCACGAGATTTGATAGGCTGTTCTTGGCTCATATGAAATATCATAAGTGCTCAACTTGACCGACCACTTGGCCAATCTGCCTGACATCTCTGGAGTCCTTAACACATTCCTTATAGGATAATTAGTTCTAACAGTTATAGAATGCGTTTCAAAATAATGACGCAGTTTCGTAGCAGCAGTAGTTAAGGCTAATATTAATTTTTCAAGATGAGAGTACCTTGTTTCAGCGTCTAATAGAGACTTACTTACATAGTACACAGGATGTTGTTCACCTTGGATTTCCTTCACCAATACTGCACTAACAGCATTTTCAGATACAGCCAAATATAAATAAAGGTGCTCACCATGCTCTGGTTTGGCAAGTAGGGGTGACATCATCAAATATTCTTTAAGTTGCTTAAAAGCTGCCTCATGTTGGTCAGTCCATTGGAAGAGTTTGTTCTTTCTTAATACTTCATAGAATAACCTGCACTTATCAGATGATTTAGATATAAACCTATTCAAAGCATCTACTCTACCTGTTAACCTTTGGACGTCTTTGATGTTCTTGGGAGATTCCAAGTTGAGAATAGCTTTGATCTGCTCGGGACTGGCTTCAATCCCCCTTTTGGTCACCATATATCCCAAGAATTTACCTGCCCTAACACCAAAGTTGCACTTTGCTGGATTGAGCTTCATGTTGAAAGCTTTCAAGATGTTGAACGCCTCAGCAAGATGCTCAACATGATCTTCCATGTGCTTGGATTTTACTACCATGTCATCTATGTAGACTTCCATAGTCTTGCCAAGTTGATCTTTGAACATCTTGTTCACCAGCCTCTGATAAGTTGCCCCTGCATTTTTAAGACCAAATGGCATAGAAATGTAACAATATATACCTTCTGGGGTCATGAATGCCGTATCTTCTTGGTCCGAGGGCTCCATTTGTATCTGTTGATACCCTGAAGACGCATCCATGAACGTCAAGATGTCGTGGCCAGCTGTCTCATCAACTAGAGAATCGATATGAGGAAGAGGGAATGGGTCTTTTGGACAGGCTCTGTTCAAGTCTGTAAAGTCCACGCACACTCGCCACTTGCCATTCCTCTTCTCTACCACCACAACATTAGCTAACCACCTTGGGTATTGAACTTCCCTGATCATTTTGGACTTCAAAAGCCTCTCAACTTCATCCTTTATGATCTGGTTCCTCTCCTGAGCAAACTTCCTTCTTTTCTGATGAACAGGACGGATGGTGGGATCTATGTTCAACTTGTGAGTAATGATGTCCTTGCTTATTCCTGTCATGTCCTCGTGTTTCCATGCAAAACAACATTTCTGGCTTTTTAAGAACTCAATCAGCTCCTCCTCAACTTCGGATGGGAGGTCTGCCCCAACTTGCACTTGGGCCTCAGGATTCGATGCATCAACAGGAACGCTTTTTGTCTCATGCTCTACTGCTTCAAGAACATCCTGGGCCTTTTTCTTTAATTGCTATGCTTGTCGAGGGGCTGAACTTGCTTTCATGTTGACCTTGTAGCATTCTTTGGAGACTTGTTGGTTTCCCCTCAACTTGGCCACGCCCCAAGGTGTTGGAAACTTGATGTACTGGTGATAAGTTGACGGTACGGCCTTCATGTTGTGTATCCAAGGTCTTCCCAAAATGACATTGTACGAGGAGGAGCATTCGATCACACAGAATCTTTCCATAGCATTCATACCCTCCAAATAGATAGGCAACTTGATCTCCCCGACTGTTTGCTTTATCTCCCCACTGAACCCTACCAGCACGGATGAATTCTTCACAACTTCAGACAAAGGAATACCCATATTTTCAAGAGCATGAGTGAAAATTATGTTGACTGAGCTCCCGCCATCAATAAGGATTCTCTTGACCACACAGTTGGCAATCTGCACTTGAACAACTAGACCATCATGATGAGGATCCAACGTGGTGTCCTTATCTTCGTCTTTAAAGGAAATAACATGACCATCTGTGAAGTCACGACATCTTGAAGGCAACTCTGAGTGATCCTCCTTAGAACTTTTGGCATGACGCTTGGCTGCAGATGTGATGATGTGTCGCCATTTCGCGGGAAAAAAATCGATTTTTTGCGTTTCTTTGAAAAAACCAAATGAAACCCGGAAAAAGAACGGAGTCGCCACGCCATTTTTGTTTTAAGGGCCAAAACTTTGAAAAATGCCCGAGATTAAAGATTTGGGTTCGGAGGTCATGTTACACGCCGGGAAGGACGTTAGTGTGCACCCGGAATGCCTCGTAAAACGAGTCTTCCAAGCTGAAAATCATTTGTGTGTGTGTGTGTGTGTTTTGGCCAAAATAAGTTAAAACTCAGAAAAGTAAAAATTGGGATGTCTTTTTAAGACTTTAAACTGATCCCATGATTTTTTGGAAGATTTTTGGATTGAGATTTGGTACTCAAAAGACCTTTTGAAGTTGAGAGTCACTTCTGCCAGAATGAAAAAGGCAGTGGACCTTTGATTTTGAAATGGATTCAAGGGCCTTAAAACTTCATAATCTGGATAAACTCAGAGAATTAAAGTTGTTCCATACACCTTAAATAAGATTTGTGAGAAGGAATTTTCCATTTTGGAGAAGATTTGAGGGGTCAAAACCTTCTGGAAATCTCAGATATGCAATCTGGATTTCCAGAAGCTGATGAACTAGCCTCTAAAATAAAATTTTAAAAAGGGAGTTTTACTCACCCAAAAAATAAAGTAAAAATATTTCTGGAAATCTCTTGATGTTGGCTACAAAAAGTGTTTTGTAGTCAACACCAAATTCCAAGTTTATCTGTGTCCAAAAATTAAGACAATGGACTGGGATCTTGGAAAATTGCTACTGGACAGCAACTTCTCAAGAAAGAAAATATGATTTTAAGGGGGGTTTTGCATCCATGCTTGTCCCCATTTCCCTAGGTTTTTGTTAGTGATCACTTGACATTTTATTGGTGAATCAACCTTACCAAACCATCCTTGGGGTACATTAGGACTAAGCACTTCATTTGCTTGGGAAGGGGAATTTTATCCTTTGAAAATGAGATTTGATGCTTGAAAATGGTTTTTAGGGTTTTGAAAATGTGATTTCTTTGCAAGAAAGTAAGAACACTTTGAAAATAATGTAGATCCTTGTAGAAGATCATCCATGGAGATGAACTTCCATGGTGATCTTCTTTGATCTTAAGACAAGAAGATGAATGAACTACATTTTGTAGTTTGAAAATGCATGCATGGATGAGAGATTTAGGGTAAGAAGAGGGAGGTTATACCTATCTTCTTTGTGCTTTGTGTTTGAAGTCTTGAATGCAAGAGTGTTTGGGTTTGATTTGAGTGAGTGAAAGTTGGGAAGATTCAAGAGAAAAAGGTGACAATTCTTATAGAATTCTCACTGTTTTCTCGAGTATTTTCGCCAAATGCTGTGAATTGTGTTCTTGGTCCTCTTTATTTTTGTGACTGAAGGGCTCAATTTATAGCCCTCTGAAAATTACAAACCTATCCGCGCGGATGAGATCGGTCGCGTGCACTATTCATTAAATACTGCTTCAGGCTTTGGACACAAGGAATAATCTTTTTTAAAATTCAAATTAAACAGCCAGATTATGTTCCAGCCATTTCTATTTTTGGTTTTTGACCATTTATTTCACTTTTTTGATTCCTTTCCTTGGTTTATCCTTAAATAACAATGCCCATTTTGCCCTCACTTTGTTAGAAATGTTAGGAATGTTAGGAATTGTTAGGAATGTTATAACTTTCGTTAATTTTCTAACGAAAAATCTAACAAGCTCAAATTGGAGCACTTACAGTAGCCCCTCGGCGACGGCGCTTTCGAAGGAAGCGGGGTCGTCGATAAGAGTAAGGCTCCATATTTGGCAGGATGATCGAGTGATCGAGTGGCTGAACCTAGCGATAGGCTACCTACGTATCCCGAGTGGGAATCAAGCTGGCCGTAGTTCGGGTCTTTGACCCTGGAGATGATGAGCGAGTTCTCGAACATGAGCGATTACGCGGTCGGGAGAGAAACTCTGCTGGGGATAAGAGATGACCATTTTCGGTCGGAGTGCTGTCCGCTCTGCTGGGGATATGAATGACTGTTTTTGGTCTGGTGGCTATCCGCTCTGCTGGGGATAGGAATGACCATTTTCGGTCTGATGGCCATCTGCTCTGCTGGGGATGATTGCGATTTATCGCTTTCCTAGTGTTGTGTGTGATAGCGTCTTAGGTGCCTCGAACCTTGATGATGGCGTTTTAGGTGCCTCGGACCTTGGAGATGGCGTTTTAGGTGCCTCGAACCTTGATGATGGCATTTTAGGTGCCTCAAACCTTGGAGATGGCGTTTAGGTGCCTTGATGATGGCATTTTAGGTGCCTCAAACCTTGGAGATGGCGTTTTAGGTGCCTCGAACCTTGATTGTGAAATGGCCTTTCGGTGGACTTTGTCTGCTGCCGAAGGAGAGGGTGATCGTTTTGGTCGAGGGGCTGGACCTAAAGATAGGCTACCTACGTATCCCTAGTGGGAATCAAGCCCTTTCGTAGTTCGAGTTCTACTCGAGATTCCGTTGGCTTCTGGGATTCCGTTAGCCTTGCTGGGGATTTCGTTAGCCTTTGCTGGGGAAAAATCAGACGTATTCGTCGGGGAAATCGGTCTTACGTTTTACTGCCGGGGAATAATTTTGATGAAAGAAACGGGATTCCGTTATCTTTCTCGGGGAAATCGGTCTTACGCTTTACTGCCGGTTGATGATTTTGATGAAAGATACGGGATCTCGTTATCTTTCTCGGGGAAATCGGTCTTACGTTTGACTGTCGGGGGTAATTTTGATGAAAGATACGGGATCTCGTTATCTTTCTCGGGGAGATCGGTCTTACGTTTGACTGCCGTTTGACGATTTTGATGAAAGATACGGGACCTCGTTATCTTTCTCAGGGAAGTCGGTCTTACGTTTGACTGTTGTTTGACGATTTTGATGAAAGATACGGGATCTCGTTATCTTTCTCGGGGAAATCGGTCTTACGTTTGACTGTCGTCGATGATTTTGATGAAAGATACGGGATCCTGTTATCTTTCTCGGGGAGATTGGTCTTACGTTTTACTGCCGTCGATGATTTTGATGAAAGATACGGGATTCCGTTAACTTTCTTGGAGAGATCGGTCTTACGTTTGACTGCCGTTTGATGATTTTGATGAAAGATACGGGATCTCGTTATCTTTCTCGGGGAAATCGGTCTTACATTTGACTGCCGGGGAATAATTTCCTTAAAAGGGGGTTGACTTTGGTTAACTTTGTCAAGTTTGGGACTAAACCGCGAGTCTGAAATTTTAAAGGGCAAAGGGTCATTTGACCCTTGCAACCCTATCCGCGCGGAGGATCTGAAAGTCGAGGGTCTTAATGAGGGGCCAACGCCCTTCTTCTTCCCCATTCAGTTTTTTGA
This sequence comes from Adenophora triphylla var. japonica, assembly GCA_022495995.1. Taxonomy (NCBI): domain Eukaryota; kingdom Viridiplantae; phylum Streptophyta; class Magnoliopsida; order Asterales; family Campanulaceae; genus Adenophora; species Adenophora triphylla. The sequence goes on from JAFEMH010007014.1 coordinate 26,495, forward strand.
AAATTACGAGAGAGGAAGAGAGAAAACGCCCCAAGCCGCCATTGTTGTCCAAAAAGCTTCAAAAATCTTCCGATTTTCTTCGATTTTCAAGCAATGGAACACGGGGAAGGTGTTTTTCAAGGCCAAGGACGTGGCCCGGTAGCGGAGAGACGATTGGAGCTCGTCCGAATGAGGAGGCATTATACTCTTTCGCAATCGATTGCGGAGGAGCCGTACCCCGATGCTTGGCAACATTGGGCTTCTGATCCGAGTCTCCGAACGGTATTCTTCGAATCCTCTTGATTCCTTTGTCGATTCTTGCTTGAAATTGAATTTTGGGTGATTTTTGATTTCTTTTTTTTTTTGAAAATTCGAATGATTGATGTTCTTGGCTTTGAATCTTGATTTTGATGCTTTGCATGTTGTAATGATTATGTGGGTATCCCAAAATATGCATTTTGCTTGGAAAAAGAATTGGCATTTTCGCCATTTTTTTTTTGTATCAAATTATGAATGAAAATTGTGATTTTTCTTTTTGAAATTTGAATATTGATCTTGATGATATGCATGTTGCAATGAATTTGTTGGTGTCCCAAAATGTGCATTTTGCTTGGGAAAAGAATTGGCATTTTCGCCATTTTTTATTATTATATTTTTTTTTGAAAATTCGAGAATTGTGATTTGAAAAATGATGCAATGCATGCATTTTGTTTGAAAAGAATGGGCATTTTGCCAATATGAGATGATGATGATATGAATGTATATATGATTTTTTTTTTTGAAAAGTGGGACGGATTTTTCCTTCTGTTGAATGTATGAATGTGGGATTTTTTTTTTTTTTTTTTTTTGAGATGATGGATGATATGCATGTATGCATAGGAACTTCTCTTTTTTTGAAAATGGGACGGAGTTTTTACTTTCATAGGAATGCATTTTTTTTTGATGAATGCATTGGGATTTCTTGCTTGTCTCTTTTGTGCGAGAAAAATGGGGCTATGCTCATTGTATCTTTGTTATCTTTGTCGAATTTTCTTTGAAATTTCATGATGCATATGTATGCTCTCTTTTTTTTTAATGCAAATGCAATTTTTTTGACATTTTCCTCTTTTTTTTGTTTTATTGCGGGGTGGAAACAACTACGTGACGGAGCGGTGAATAAGATGAAGACTCGAGGATCGGTGGAGTCTGTAGTGGAGTTGTGGGACCGGCTTCCGAATGCGGGCCGAGGAGCTTTGCCGAGTCAGAGGCAGTTGTTGTTGAGACCGGGCTTTGGGAGTTTGTTGAGTGCTTGAGGGGATTGGTTAAGTTCCCTAAGAGCAAGGGCCTGATGTTTGCTTTAGCGCAGCACTGGTGGGATGCGACCCACACGTTTCACTTCTTCTGAGGCGAGGCTACGGTTACGCCTTCGACTATGCTTTGCGATCACGGGTTTGTCCTTCAATGGACGCGGCATTGAGTGGCGGGATGGCTACGGCGATGCGGATCTGCGAGCTCTTACGGGATTTTCCCTATTCCCAAAAAGGGGATGGGGATGGAGTATGCCGTGGTCTACGGGAAGATTGTGGAGACCATTGTGAGCTACGAGGCTGGGGAGGAGAGGATAGGCGCCGATCAGATTGCCAGGGCCTTCTTATGGTTTGCTTTTTTGAGCACCCTTTTTGGACATCTTTGAGGACGGCGAGTCTTTGCCTTCTTGAGGTCCTTGGAGGACATGGAGATGGTGGAGATGTTTCTGAGGAGAAGCCGGGCTGGCGAGCTTTACTTTGCTCTTGATAGGTACGGCGGAAGGCTGTGAGCTCCTTGTCTTGCTTTGAGTTTGCCACTGGAGGTATAAGCTCTCTCTTTGCTTTCCCTTTCTTCTTGAGCACACACTTTTCTTTTGCCTTTGGATTGATTTGATTTTTACCTTTCGCGGTATGGGCGTTGGAGTTCTTCCACGTCACGATGTGGCGGCAATGGCGGAGTACGTCGGGCGTATCCGGCCATGCGCTCTGGTCCAAGCATGCCGGGAGAAGATAAGCTCCGGGGCGTACGACTCTTAGATACGCGGATTGCCTTCCTTTGACGGAGGCGAGACGGATGAGAGGATGATATTCTATCCACAGGATCGTTTCGAGGTGGCGCAGTGAAGGGCGCCGAGATTTGGACGTGCGGCGGAGGATTACGAGAGGTCGACTGCGATGCCTATTATGCAGGAGAGAGGGTGACGCGCCGGCATGGCGTGGGTCGCCTTTGATGACACCGGTGGAGCCTCCCGCCGATATGATGCACCCGAGTGATAGATCTGCGACCTGGGATGATTACCGAGCCGGCCAGCACTTCTCGGCATTTGTGGCGATTGATCCGTACCCCGTATTTGTTTTGAGGAGGCTGAGGATGCCCCGGAGTTACGGATAGAGAGGGCTTGGGATCCGCGGTACCCTCGGACGGATTTTTCATATATCCGGGATGGGGTCCGATTGAGGGTGCGAGATCCCTCGGCTGAGCGGCTTCCACGAGCTTTCCGGCCTCGTCAGGGTATGAAGAGTATGGCTTCTCCTTTCTTTTTTTTTTTGCTTTTGTCTTTTCTTTTCTTTCTGTCATCATTTCTCGCTTCAAGCTGTTTCGACGCTTTTGCTTTCGTGCGGTTTTCGGAGGTGGTCGTGGAGAAGGCGACGAAAGCAAGTGATCGGGGCTAAGAGATTTATCGGGAGGATGGTTGCTTGCGGGGCTCCTCGAGGCTAGAGCGAGGCGACCACGGCCGGCGCACATCGGGCGGGAGGCTTCCCCTATTCGTTCGAGACTTCTTCCGAGACTCCTCTTTCTCCTCTCATTGATCCCGCGCGGTCTTTGCCTTCGGATCATGTCATTCTCGGGGATCCACACGGGCGGGGACACGTTTGGCGGCATGGTGGGTCGTCTTCGTATGTCCGGGAGTCCGACGCCTTCACATTCGGATATGATTTTTCGCGAGATCTTGGCTTGCCCTATCGGAGCGTGCCGGTTGGTCTGACGAGCCTCTTTACGGAGACGAGGACGATTACGAGCCCGAGATCTTCGGGGCTCCTGAGGAGCGGGCCCGAGTCGCAAGAGGGCCGGGGACGAGACGTCGGGCGCTAGGGATTACGATTGATTACCCCCTTTTTTAGGCGATTTTACGAGATTTTGAGATTTGTACGGCTTTTTTTTTTTTGCACATTTTTTTTGCTCTTCTTTTTTTTTTTTGGGATGTAATAATTTAGGATTATTGTTACCTACTTTTTTTATTTGATTTTTTTTTTTTGCACACTCCCTTTATTTTTGGAATGTAATAATTTAGGATTTTATTTTTATGAATGCAATGCAGTATGAATGCAATGTTGCATGAGCCTTGGTTTTTTGGCAAGGGTGTTAGTGTTTGGTATATGGACTGGTTTGGGGAGGTTTTTTTTTTTTTTTGCACAGGTTTCAAGCAACCGGGACGGAATATTCTTCTTTTGGTGCGGCGGCTTGGATTGTTGCGAGATTTTTCGATGAAAGACAATCATGTCAGCGCGGAGGAGTCACGCATCGACATTGTCCTTTAATTTTGCTTCGAATCTGGTCTCACTTTATTTCAAATTCAAATATCCTCTTCAACCTCCGGTCCAAACGGCCATTTTCGGGAGAAAGAGAGAAAATCCATGGAAAACCTTAGAAAAGCTCCATCAAAATTGTCCCAAGAATCCCAAATGTCATTCTTCAACAAGTTCAAGGATTGGTCCCGGGAGATTATGCATGAGAGGAGGTCCTTCTTTGAAGAAAGGTACAAGGTGAAGTGCTTATGGTCTCTCAAGGAATTGATTCCGGACTACGATCTTCTGAGGGCTTCTTCCTCATTTTGGGATACTAGAAGGCATGTCTTTTGCCTTTCCTTCAACGAGATGGTCCCAACCGTCGAAGAATTTCGGGCCTTGCTTGGAGGTCGGAGGTGGAAGAGATAGCGGTTCCTTTGCCGGAGGTGCTTCTTTTGTTGACGGTGTGCATCCTCCTTCATCTTTCCCGGAGGAAGCGCAAGGTATGATCCGTGGTCCCGATCATTTTGATATTTTCCGGTCTCCCTGATAGGTTTAGGGGCTTAGGTTTGCTTGACGATGCCTATTGGGATGCCTTTGCACTTTGCATGTTCGGGACCTTGCTCATGGTCTATTCTTTTGGGATCTGTCATCGGTCTCTGCTGGATGTAGTCGTTCATTGTCGCTTGGGCGAGAGATGTTGTACCTCGATCACAGGGAGACTTTCCATGCTCTTGATAGATTAGCTACGGGAGGCGGTATATGCGCGGGCGGCCCGTTCCTCTTGACCACATGGGCGATGGAGCGCTTGGGGATTCTTCGGGAAACTCTGACATGATCAAGCCTTGGACATTTGCCGGGAGGGGGTTCTTTGTAGATTTTGATGATCGGGGCTCATGGGAGCGTTGGATGGCTGGTCGCCGGACGGAAGATATCGAGATGGTCGGTGCCTTGTTGGCGGGTGGAGACTCGCGAGTGCTTCGGGACGGGTCTCATGTGGTTATGCTTAGGGGCTTTCTCGGTCCGGCTTCTACATTCCGTCCTTGGTTACGAGACGAGTTCGGCTTGGAGCGAGAGTTCCTTTGGAGGACTTTGATGATATAGCCACCGGGGTGGTGGCTCCTGTTTCTATGGATGATCCTTCGGTGTTTTCCTTTCTTTCCCGAGCATGGAGGTATGACGTCTTTCCTCCTCGGGTTATCCTCGGGCGTCAGAGACCGGTGTTCACGACCACTTGGTACTGGATTGGTACGAGAGGCATGCAGGAGAGACTCGGGATGGCTATTTTGAGGCGGCGTGAGGCCATTGTGGGTGCGGAGGACACGACGGTTTACGAGAGGAGGAGGGCCGAGGCGAGGGCCAATCCTCGTGACGGGAGCGGAGACGGCGTGGCCGACTATGAGGCTTATGTCAAGAGACAAGAGAGGAGGACTCCTACTTTACCGGCTAGGCTACGGGAGATGAGAGATGACGCTAGGGCTACTAAGGCCCACGACGGAGGCTGGTTACGATAGATCCTGTTCCTATACCGAGCTTGGTAGGAGGAAGACCGACATTTTCTGTTCGAAGAAGAAGACTCGAAGGGGAAGAAGAGGGGAGAGGCCGATCGAGTGGCTTGGAGTGACCTTGAGGTTTCAGTATCCCTTTCTTGTCATGGCGAGACACATTAGTTTGATTATGTATCTTAATTTCTTTTAGCGAGGTTGCCGGTTGTAGGAATGAATCGGGCTTAGACTCATCAAAAAGTTTTTAACTTGTAATGAATATTTGAATTGCTTGAGTTTTTGAGACGCTTTCATGGTACGATCGGTGTATTGATTGTCAAAGTATGACTTTTATTTGTGTTTTAGACCGAACCGTTTCCATTTGCCTACGTTCCCCTCATTTTGAGGAGCTCGGGTCTTCGTAGTTCAACTTGTTTTTTTTTTTTTTTTTTTTTTTTTTGTTTTTTTTTTTTTTTTTTTGGTGCAACCTGTTTTTACCTAGGCCGCCCTTTTCGGGTTTTCAACCTAGTTGGGTATTACTCTTTTGGCACTCTTTTTTTTTGTTTCCTTTTTTTTTTGTTTTACGCGTAGTATCTGCGCAGCTTGTCACCATTCACTTTGGGTGTACAAAGGGATTTCCGTCGAGGTCACGCAAGTTGCATGGCTCCTCAGGAGAAGATCTTACGGACGACGTATGGCCCGACCCGGACGAGGCTCCCATTTGCCGAGGGGGTTGATACGGACTGGGGGCTTCTCTTTTAAGACGAGATCACCTTCTCGGATCTCCCGATGCTTTACTTTCTTGTCAAAGGCTCTGGCCATTCTTCCTTGGTAGGCTCGGATGTGTTCCATTGCTTTCAATCGGCGTTCATCTAGCAGGGCCAATTCATCATGGCGACTTTGGAGCCATTCGACCTCGTTGATCTGGCTTTCCAACAGCACACGGAGTGAGGGGATTTCTAGCTCGATTGGGAGTACGGCTTCCATTCCGTATGTGAGGGCAAACGGTGTTTCCCCGGTTGCCGTTCGGCGATGTTACGTAGCCCCGAGTGCCGAGTGTAGCTTCTCGGGCCAATCTCTGCCTTAGACAGCCATTTTCCGGATGATGTTTTCCAAAGTCTTGTTTCTTTGCCTCGACGGCTCCGTTGGTTTGGGGCTGTAAGGAGATGACTTGTGACGGGTTATTCGGAATTACGCCGGCGGCTGTCGCATTCCCCTTCGAAGTGGGATCCATTATACGAGATGATTTCGGGGTGGCAACCCGTATCTCGGCATATGATGTTCTCTTTGATGAAGAGGGCTACTTTTCTTGAGTTGAGGATTTTGTAGGATTTTGTAAGGCATCCTTTTCGGTTCCTTCGAAGAAATGCAATCTGCGTCTCTTTAGGCTCTTCCGCGGTTCCCAAATTCACACTCGTCAAAATCTCTTCGGCGGCTTGGGCTCGATTTTCCTCTTTCAGGACAACTTTGCTTAAAGATTTTTTTTTGTTTGATTTTTTTTTGTTGTTTAATGTGTCTGCTTCTTTATCTAATGAATTATTATTAAGTGTTTTTTTTTTATTAATTCATCATTAGTTAAAGTGGCAATCAAGGGATACTCAGAAAGGTTCGTCATTTCATTGAAAGCGAAAGGGAATACATCATTTGTTACAGACTCGTAGTCTTCAGGCGTATGGACGTCGGACGACTCTAGAGACTCGACCTTAACAATGAAAGACTCGGAGGACTTTTCCTAGATTGACCTGAAAGGGATGGGGGACCAATCCGGGCTTGGTGATCATTTTTTCTTTGGCCGCGGACGGGCCTGAGAGAGTTTCCCGATTCTTTAACGGCATTACTGTCAGTGGCCTCATGACTCGGGGGCTGTCTCATTTCTGTTCTCCTCCCTCGATCATTGCTACCATTTCTTTGGTGAGTGAAATCAATCGGGTCGGCACTGGATCTCTTCCCGAATAAGCTGTTGCATGATCGGACCATCCCAATCATACGAAAAGACTTACGTGGCTTTGGCTTTCGGCACGGTCAATTCAAACTCGGGTTTCGGACCTTCATGGGCGGTAGGAATTGTGGTTGTGAGCTTCTCGGCTGTTCCACTAGGCTTGGCACGCCTTTGAAAGGTGTACTCACTTCTCGTGGTAGTGGTAGCCCGGGTATCTTGGGTAGGTCCGGGAACATTACGCGGACCGGGTTAGCTTTGGCTCCCCGAACTTGTTGAGGCTATCCTGTAGCTTTAGCCATTCTTACGTAGGAGTGGGCTACGTGATGTTACCGGTTGTGTGGGACCCTTTACAAAGTAGTCGGCCAAATTAGGGCGAAGGGGAGAGATTTAGGGTCGTCGGCCAGGGACCCTTCTGTGGCGGCTTCAAATCTTTTCCTTTTGCGGTGTCATTTGAGGAGGCCTCATATCCCGGGCCGTGGCGAGTATTCTGTCCTTTCACCTCGATGAGTTTGTGAGTTCCTTGTTGGTGCTTCCCAGGACCAAGGCCGGGTAGATAGCTCATCTTTCTCATCATTTTCAAGGCCGGTGGGATTTTATCCCAGTGGCCGTCGAGATCTATGTTGCACACTTGGGCTTTGGGAGGCTCGGCCATGAAGCCGTTAGCATGAGACCTTCCTCGTCATGTTTGATTTCCAGAATAGGTATTCCACATTGTCTGTGCCCTCCAAGGTGACTAAATCCCCATAAATGGTCGTCGAGAGTCCCCATTCGAGGCGAATTTCACACCTTTGGTGGAGGCTTGAGGCAACCCCTTTGACTGATGCGGCCAAGGTCTTCCCGATAAAGCATTAAAAGTGATCGGGATGTCAATAACCTGGAATTCCACAGTATCAATTTACGACCAAACCGAGAGGTCCAAGGTAGCAACTCCAAGGGCTCGAGATGTTGAGTCGTAAGCTTTGACTTGTGAGGGAGGAAGGCTTCAAGTACGTAGTCTTGATATCAAGCGAGGCTCATGATCTTTGCGGGAAGAATGTTCATTCCGGACCCATTATCAACCGAGGACCCGAGGAAGGCGTCGTTCATCCAATTGGGTGTGATGAAGAGAGGCTCGTTATGATCGGCCCCAAATTGAGGGAGGTCGAGATCTGTGAAAGTGATTATGTTCCCGTAGTGGATGTTTCCAATCAGCGTACCACGTCATCGGGAGTAGCATCAATAGGCACCAGAGTGCGAGCCGGGCTTTCTTCCGGCTTTAGCTTATGGGGATAGGACGAAGTGAGTAGAGACCGAGAGGAAATGTTGGCACATGTTTGCCTTCAAGCTGGGTGAGCACGGGATCCTCTTTTTCGAGTGCAGGTTTCAGTTTGTCTTAGCATAGGGCGGCGATCTTCTTTCGGTGCTTGATACGTGGCCTTCTTATCTGTTTTGGGATTCCCTTGGAAGATTTGCCCGGATCGGGTCAACGGGTTAACTTCCTCATCGGTTGCTTCTTGGCTGGATTTCTTGAGTCTTTGCTAAGGTCGATGGGGGAGCCTTTTTGGCTATCGGCCCTTTGGTTACGACGGAGTCTAGCAACGGTGAGGGGTGGGTATCTGGCCCCTTCTGGGCGGCCCTTATAAGCTGCTTCCCAAGTCACGAGGCTTTTGAGTGCAGGGTTGTGTTGTTGCCCCTTGGATGGCCCACAGAGCTAGGGCGTCCTCCGATTCGCTCCCATAGTCTGCCTTGCTCATAGTTATCATGCAACAAGAGTCGCTATTGTCGGGACTCGGCGGCTTTTCAATTTCATCCCCGGGATGACCCACAGAGTTATGGCTATCAGCCTCCATTTCATCGTATATCCTTTTTCTTTCAATCTTGCAGGTAGGGCAGCCACAAGTGAAGGATAGGCAACGTTCCCCCTCGGAGTTTGATGTAGCGGCTCGATAGATGCGTGTCCAAATAAGGAGCACCGGGGTCCATTGTCGGGCTTTGGAGCAATTAGGAAGGCGTCATGTGGATTCATAGGTATGAAGGCCCTTTGGGGAGACGTTCGAGATCAATAACCCTTTTCGGTGATTGCGAGGCACTCATTGCGCTCGAGCGGCCGGTTGTGACCCTTACGGTTGTTATGCCATCCGTTCTCGGGAAAGAAGAAAAAGATCCGATAACGTTTACGAATTCTTCATCTTACGGTGGTGAAACCCTCCATTCTCGACCGGTGCTTCAATAAACCCTTTCCATTCACCGGTCGAGGTTCTTATAAGGAACGTTGTGTTCTAGGATTTCGGATATGTACGGATGCAGGCGCGGGCTTTCTTTGTCCCTCATCCTCTGAAGTATCCAGGACAGCGACCGCATGTGCATCTTACAAGGTGCGGTTCTTGGGGTCCACCCCTGCGGCATTTGACTTGCATTTTCGGTGGTCCTTCATCGTCGCTTCTTTGGCGACCGGCCATTGTGCCTGGCTCCCATGGGCTCATTTCCGGCATGATTGTTCCAGATTGTTTCCGGATGCGGGGCCTCGGTTGACTCTTCGCTCTCGTCATCATCATCGTCGTCGGTCATCGGAATCATCTTCCCATACTACCGGGATTTCGGCGGAGAGGAACGCCGATCGAACCCGTTAGGGAATATGGGTGCGTGCGGCCGCGAGAATTGTCATATGCTCCCATTCCGGAAGTGATAATTGCGATTCGGCTTCTCCTCCCGAAGCTGTAGGGGAAGAGTGAGAGGGGTGGCACGTATTTGACACCGGGTAGAATGTAGAAGGATTCTTCCTCCTCGATTCTTCGGTTTCACTTGCCTTCGGGATCGTATTCGACTTCTCCAATAGCCGGTTGCGAAGTGTACTAGCTCCGAGATGTTCTTCGGCTTCTTTCTTTGATAAGCCCAGTCGGGCGCCCGTGAAGCTTTCTTGTTCAATCTTTCTTGATTGTTCCTAACCATCTTGTGTAAATGGTTCTTTCATGTTTTGGCCAGGAACGGCCCAGTTCTTCGGTATCGGCTTTCCCTTCATTCGAGAAATAGCGGGCCTCGTATTCTTGCAAGGAGTCTCGACATGAGACCAAGATGGGTTGATTCGTTCGATATCCTCAAGGGCGAGGGGAATCCGAATTCGGGATCCTCGACGAGGTTGGCCACGGGTATTTGGGGACTTTCATCGGCATCTTCTGGGCATGCGAAGATTCTCCGCATTCAATCATATTCACGATTATGGTTCCTTGGCGAGAGGATTTTTGAGCGTATTAGGCCCTTCGGGGCCTTCCAATTTTCCTTGCTCTATTAGCCCCTGGATTGCCTTTTTCGAGTAAAGCGGTTGTCGGTCGGATGTCCGTGAGCTTGATGAAAAGCACAATACTTTGTAGTATCCACGGGAGCATTCGGATTCTGGGTTGGAAATTCTCCAAAGGCCGCGGCAAGCCTTCTTTCACCGAGTCCCCTAAAGATGTCATTCGAGAGGCATTCCAAAGTTTTCGAGGTTCGCGGCTCGTGGTGCAGGCTCTCATTTGGTTTTACGGGAGCAAAAGGAGTTGTGTTATTACATTCTGTCCCGCATAGTTAATCATTTCTTTGCCTTTGGCGGGAGCGAGGCGGTGTTTGCGGGAGGAGCCCGATATACGTAGGCGGAGTGCGGCGGCCGGTTGCGATTGTAGGCCTTTTCAAACTTAGGCTGCGGAGTTAACCATGGCCCGTAAGTACGAGTATGGGAAGTGAGCGAGGAGGCTCTCGAGATGTGGTTTCAAGCATGGTGGAAGATGTCCGGTTGTTCCTCTTCGGAAGGAGGGATTGCCATTTCAGAGTTTCGGATTCCACCGCTTGTAAAGTCCCCAACATTCTCATCGGGGAATTTGCTGCTGTTGTTTGTAGGTCAACCCTATTTGTTTCCCATTCCAAGTTGGCCTTATATTTCTCTGTGAAGGCATTGGTAATCTGGTCCCACGTAGCCACGGCTTCGGGTTTCAAACGGAAGAACCACTTTAAGGCCTTTGGACTTCAAAGATAGGCGAAATAATCGGCCAAGCTGGCGATTGGTGCATCCTTTGGCCTTCATCGCCAAGGTATATGTGTCCAAATGGGTTTTCGGGCATGCGGTCCCATCAAAGAGATCCAGATTAGGCATCACGAATTTGTGGGGCGGAGGAACAATGGAGTCGGGTGCAGTAGGCCGGAAGGCAGACTTCTTAGCGGTTAATTCGGCGATCTGTGCTTTCATCTCCTTGTGTTGTTCCATGAACCAGGCCAGATGAGGGTCTTGTGGCGGAGCCATGGCATTCAAGCTAGTGGCTGAGTTAGAGAGAGGAGCTACCAGCGGCGGGCGGGTGGAGGGAACGGCCGATCCGGGGACGTAGGTGAAAACATGTCCTTGGCCCAAATTGCCCGGGGAGCATGAGTAGGAGCACAGGCGAAGGGATAGAACCTTGCGGCTGCTTGTTGATTTTCAGCGGCAAAGTAGGTGGAGGCGGCCCGATGTAGCCGGATAACTTGGATTTCCGAGAATGGGGCCCATAAGTAGGCTTGGGTGCGAGGCTGCTTGTCCACATTTGTTGAATTGCATGGCCGGGCGAGGCGAGGGTGTATAACCGGGGAATGCTGCGGTCTGGTGATTCGGATGACACGGGATGGAGGCTTGGTAACCCATAGAAGTCAGTGAGGAGCAGTTTGTGTGAGGAGCGGTGAACTAGTACTATTACGAGGAGGGGCTGGCGTGGCCCGAGAACCAAGTTGTGGCGGCATTCGAGCTGTGGTTGTTCTTTGTGAAGGTCCGGATTGATCGGTTCCGAGCGAGGTGGCATTCCAATTTGTTGGGGCATTCGAGATAACCCCAACCATGAGAAGACATTCCGTGCGGCTTTGTCCCAGCTGAGGGCTGAGCGATTTGTGCCGTCGAGGCTGCATGGATCCGGTGATACGTGGTTGGGGAGGCTGGCGGCCGAAGATCGAGGAGCATGGGTTACGGTAGTGGCACCATAGGAGGTGGGTGGTGGCATCCTGGTGTAGTCGGGGCGGCGAGTGGGGTTGGCATCCTCGTCTTCTTCCACGGTGAAGGTGCCATCGGGATTGAGGTGGCGGCCAAACCGTGGCTCTTAATAGCCTCCATAAGGCTATTTAGTTGTGCTTCTGTCGTAACCTCATACGTTACGCTAGCGGATTCCCATTGTTGTTACGTATGCGAGGGTCCGGGAGGCGGAGTGACGTTGTCCCCATCATTACCGGGCGATGCGGACATTACGAAACCCGGAGTCGGAACAAACGGCGAAGGCGATGATGCGCTTGACTCTTCCCGACTAATCAAACGGTGACCCGGTGTCCAACCAACCTTTGTGAGGAGGCTGCGGGGGAAAAGGCACGAGGTTCGGATGTGCAGGAATGGAAGGAGGGTAGGTGTTTGGGCTTTGGGCTCATGCAACATGCGGTTATTTGTTCACGTTTACTTAAAACATATTTTATTAACCTAATCGGTTGGAAAAGATTGCTCTTCTTTTCGCAAACTACTCTGGATCTGGATCGGTGGGCCCCGTCACTACGTCTATAAGCCCCTCGTATTCCACATATTTCGACCTCCCGGGGTGGACGGCCCGGGCGAGGTCCTATAGGGCAAGCGGGTCCCACCGGCCGAAAGAAAAACGATCCTAAAAGTACGGCGGGTAATCGAGTCTTAACGAGCATTCGATGTAAATTACGGACAAGGCGACGTCAAAGTCAAGATCATGTCCAGGAGCTCGACAAAAAGTCGGCATGATTTGGGTGATAAATGTCCACGATTGATCTTGACTTGTCGTCGGTTAGGCCGTAATTAGGCATGGAATAATCATTAATCCTTGATGACTCGGTGTCATCTTTGGGAGTCGGTGTATAATTTGTGCCGGTCGAGCCGAAGTCAAGGCGCGCCGGTCAATATCTTGGTCAAAGTCTGCGGCGGAAAACCGGCGAACTTCGGCGATTAGGGTCCCAGAAAGATATTGAGTCGGTATGCCGACAAAGGCTTGAAAGGAAAGGTCTATACACGGACGGGGCATGACACGAGACCAAACTAAAAACCAAGCGGGTCTCGGACAAAGTGTGTCACGGACAAGTGCATGGTCGACACGAGGCTCCATGGGATGTTTGGGTAGTCACATTGCTTGCACCGAGAGGCGTAATAAGACCAAACGGGCGCGACAAGGATTTCCCGGGTTAGGGACGTAGTGTGCGGTGTACGGTCACGTGCGCGTAGTGTGCAAGCGATCTATTTTCTTTTACGAGTAAAATAGAAATTTTTATGTGTCTTAAAAATATGATGCATGATTTTTTTTTGAAAATTTTCTTTTTTTTTTTGAAAATCTTTTTTTTTTTTTGAATTTTTTTTGAAATTTAATGAACACATAAGCACAAGAATTCCGACAGTTAGGGAAATGATTCTGACGGTCAACATTTTGACTTTTTCCGAGGCGGCCAAAACAACACGAAAACGTGCAAAAATCAACACACACAACAAATGATTTTTAAAGCCGGGACGGAAGCTTGACCCTCAAGAGCTTTTTCTTTTTTTGAAAACGATGATACCGGTACGTGGGATTGTTAAACCACAATTTATCCCCGACTCGTGTTAGGAGGCGATAACGGGAAATTTAATGGTTTCCACCAATATACCAAGTATCATTTTTTTAGAAAAAGCTTATAATCCCAGAGTCGCCCTTTGTGATGATGTGTCGCCATTTAGCGGGAAAAATTCGATTTTTGCGTTTCTTTGAAAAAACCAAATAAAACCCGGAAAAAGAACGGAGTCGCCACGCCATTTTTGTTTTAAGGGCCAAAACTTTGAAAAATGCCCGAGATTAAAGATTTGGGTTCGGAGGTCATGTTACACGCCGGGAAGGACGTTAGTGTGCACCCGGAATGCCTCGTAAACGAGTCTTCCAAGCTGAAAATCATTTGTGTGTGTGTGTGTTTATGTGTTTTGGCCAAAATAAGTTGAAACTCAGAAAAGTAAAAATTGGGATGTCTTTTTAAGACTTTAAACTGATCCCATGATTTTTGGAAGATTTTTGGATTGAGATTTGGTACTCAAAAGACCTTTTGAAGTTGAGAGTCACTTCTGCCAGAATGAAAAAGGCAGTGGACCTTTGATTTTGAAATGGATTCAAGGGCCTTAAAACTTCATAATCTGGATAAACTCAGAGAATGAAAGTTGTTCCAGACACCTTAAATAAGATTTGTGCGAAGGAATTTTCCATTTTGGAGAAGATTTGAGGGGTCAAAACCTTCTGGAAATCTCAGATATGCAATCTGGATTTCCAGAAGCTGATGAACTAGCCTCTAAAAGAAAATTTGAAAAAGGGAGTTTTACTCACCCAAAAAATAAAGTAAAAATATTTCTGGAAAGCTCTTGATGTTGGATACAAAAAGTGTTTTGTAGTAAACACCAAATTCCAAGTTTATCTGTGTCCAAAAATTAAGACAATGGACTGGGGTCTTGGAAAATTGCTACTGGACAGCAACTTCTCAAGAAAGAAAATATGATTTTAAGGGGGGTTTTGCATCCATGCTTGTCCCCATTTCCCTAGGTTTTGGTTAGTGATCACTTGACATTTTAGTGGTGAATCAACTATACCAAACCATCCTTGGGGTACATTAGGACTAAGCACTTCATTTGCTTGGGAAGGGGAATTTTATCCTTTGAAAATGAGATTTGATGCTTGAAAATGGTTTTTAGGGTTTTGAAAATGTGTTTTCTTTGCAAGAAAGTAAGAACACTTTGAAAATAATGTAGATCCTTGTAGAAGATCATCCATGGAGATGAACTTCCATGGTGATCTTCTTGGATCTTAAGACAAGAAGATGAATGAACTACATTTTGTAGTTTGAAAATGCATGCATGGATGAGAGATTTAGGGTAAGAAGAGGGAGGTTATACCTATCTTCTTTGTGCTTTGTGTTTGAAGGCTTGAATGCAAGAGTGTTTGGGTTTGATTTGAGTGAGTGAAAGTTGGGAAGATTCAAGAGAAAAAGGTGACAATTCTTATAGAATTCTCACTGTTTTCTCGAGTATTTTCGCCAAATGCTGTGAACTGTGTTCTTGGTCCTCTTTATTTTTTGTATTTGGAGGGCTCAATTTATAGCCCTACTGAAAATTACAAACCTATCCGCGCGGATGGGATCGGTCGCGTGCCTTGTTCATTAAATGCTTTGCTTCCGGGCTTTGGACACAAGGAATAATCTTTTTTAAAATTCAAATTAAACAGCCAGATTATGTTCCAGCCATTTCTATTTTTGGTTTTTGACCATTTCTTTCACTTTTTTGATTCCTTTCCTTGGTTTATCCTTAAATAACAATGCCCATTTTGCCCTCACTTTGTTAGAAATGTTAGGAATGTTAGGAATTATTAGGAATGTTATAACTTTCGTTAATTTTCTAACGAAAATTCTAACAAGCTCAAATTGGAGCACTTACAGCAGAGTAAGTTGTTCCACAAATATGAGATCCACCTGAAATGACATTTACTACCTTGGTGGCCGGAGGCGGTGCAACTTTCTCGGGTCTGGACTGCTCCCCTGAATCAGGCTCTTTAGACTCACTTCTGACCCTCTTCTTGCCCAACAAATCCTTAAGAAGACCCTTGGACAATAAATGAGCAATTTCCTTCCTCAAGGCAAAACAATTCTCGGTAGTATGCCCAAAATCCTCATGAAATGCGCACCACTTGGACTTGTCCTTCCAAGTTGTTGACTGGTCGTTCTTCTTGGGCCACCTTGCTTTATCTCCAAGATTTCCCATGGCGCACAAGATTCCTGCAATGTCCACAGAAAAGCAGTATTCAGAAATTTTTGGATAATCATTATCATCTCCCTCTTGATCATCATCTACAACATGAATTCTAGAAGATTCAGATTTAACAGGGGGTTTGCCCCTGTTGGACTTATAGTGATGGAATCCGATTTTCTGTCAGAAGGCTCAAATAGAGGAGTAGGAGTCCTCCCAGTTGACTTCCCCATTGCCAAGCTGTCTTCCTCCAATCTGATGAAAGGCAAGGCCCTGGTTCTGATTTCTTCAAGTTGTTTCGCAGGGGTCATCACCAACTCGTTATAGAACAATGAGTTCTTCTTCAAGCCTATACGGAATGCTTCCGTAGCGGTGGACACATCCAAGTTGGGTATAGTCACTGCCTCCTTGTTAAACCTGTGCAAATACTCTTTAAGATTTTCGTTAGGCTGTTGCACAATTCTATAGAGATCACTAGTCAACTTGTCAAATGCCCTATTGCACGAAAACTGGTTAATGAACATATTTACAAGTTGAGCATAAGATGAAATAGAGTTTAGAGGGAGCCCTGTTAGCCATTTTAAGGCTGGTCCTGACAAAGTAGAGATAAAGCCCCTGCAAAAAACACGCTTCTTTAAACATAGGGGGGATACTTATGATATCCATTGATTCCTGATACAGCAACACATGTTCTGCGGGGTTGGTGCTTCCATCATACTTCTTCATGTGAGGGACTGAAAATTTCTTTGGGATCTCCACACTAGCTATTGCTGGAACAAAATGAGATTCATTATAGCAAGTTGGAGATACTTGGTGGTAGGGCATATTGACTCCGGGTATGCTTCGAAGCAAATCCTTGATAGTCTGCATTTCCTTAACAAGTTGACTCTCTGCGAAAAGAGGATTGTTATTAAACTGAGATGCAGAAGTATCAAAAGCATTAAAGAAATTCCCTGCTTGCCCCATTGAGGGTGTAGCATAGGTGTAGCAAGATGACAGTGCAGGTTGGCCAGCTGGTAGGTTGAATCTTGGTTGTTCGATTGGAATGGACGCCACGATCGTGCTCTCTGCTGGCAAGGTATTAGTCATAGGAATATCCCCGACATGGCTTGGTCCTGTACCTGCACCAAACAAAGATCTAGGAAGTAAAGGTGAAAATGGAGTAGATACTTGAGTTTCAACTTGCTTCCCTTTACACAGGTTATTAATGGCGTTGAATATCATGGCGTTCGTATGCTCCTGACCATCCAACCGATCGCCTATTTTCCTCAACATGTCCGCCATGTTGGACATTATCTCCAAATTGACAGCTTCTGCACTTGGAGGAGGATTGCCTTGGGCATTGGAAACAGGAAGCGGACGGCTCCTCTCAGCTTGACTGCCGGACGACGGATTAGCCATTTCTACTTGAATAATCAAAGTTTCCCACAGACGGCGCCAAATTGTTTTGGTCAAATTTCAACAAGTGTATTTCGAAGGGAAGAAAAATGACTAAAGTGATATGAATCTAGGTACAATGATTATCAAGTTGAATGGGGATGGACACAAGATGTTTGTTGACTAGGGAAAGCCCTTGAACAACTTGTTCGCCGGCATAAAACCTCGGGAGGTTTTGGTACCTGCTTTGACCAAAAGTTTACTAAATATCTTCGTGATCACAGTGCTATGAGCATATAAAAAGGGAACTTAAGCTAGAGTGAAAGTGTGTGCGAAATACAGTGTTTAACCCCTTTTATACCTCAACCAACGGCTAAGTTTACAAAGAGAAAATGTAGGCCTAAAATCTCGGGAGTGATGCTGATCTGGTTGAGATATATCCGCCATGTGCCGTTGAGGGAGGAGATAATGTTTTGTTTGTTGAAGAAACGTCTTTGAACCGGTCCTTGCTCCTTCGACACGTTCCCTAAAAAATAGGGCTACCGTAACCATGCTCCAACCTGTAGAAGTTCAAGTTGTGATAGAATAACTCAAGTTCGTTAGTACCAAGTTGTTTGGTGTAAGTTGTAAACAAGTTGAAAATGCATGGCCCAACAGTATATACAATGATACATCATTTTGGTATAGAGGATCTCATCTCTTGTTGCGGTGGCTTGTTACCGGGAGTTCAGGAAATCATACGGTGACGGTGGCTTTCTAATAAATCTATTGTCCACACACAGTTTGGCCGGGTCAATTTAGTAACTTTACATGCAATTTTCAATAACGTGTTAGTTAGGGGTGTCAACGGTTCGGTTCAAACCGAGGTTTCAAATCGAACCGAACCAAACTATGTGGTTTGGTTTTTAACGATTAACGGTTCAGCTCGATTTTAAAAATTTATAAACTATGCGGTTCGATTTGGTTTGCGGTCTGACTCCTCCAAACCGAATCAAACCGAACCGAACCATTTCGAGCTGAACCGTCAAACCGAACCACCGAGCTGAACCGCCAAACCGAACCAATGAGCTGAACCGCCAAACCATTATCTTAACTGTTGATTATTTTTGATTTATTTTCCACCATTGATTTTTCAAACCGTAATCACCTATTCCAAAATCTAAATACCTAATCCCTATCCTTTTTCCTTTCTTTCCAGTTCCAGTTCCAGTGCATTTATATATGCGTCCACATACATATCTACTAAAACATTCTAATTCCATCAGCATGGCAGATAAGCAGTTTCATGTACATGTACTTCTATTTTT
This sequence comes from Adenophora triphylla var. japonica, assembly GCA_022495995.1. NCBI lineage: Eukaryota > Viridiplantae > Streptophyta > Magnoliopsida > Asterales > Campanulaceae > Adenophora > Adenophora triphylla. The sequence continues at coordinate 44,815 of JAFEMH010007014.1, forward strand.
CAGGGTAAACAATAGTCTACAAAAATACAATGCACAAAAATGTACACTTTCACTTGGTTTATATCAGTTATCTTCTAAATTAAACTCATTGGATATGCTTGCTGAAAGCCTGAAGAAATGTCCAAATAAAAACTAATATTACGTTTATTTATAGTTGAAGTGCAGACACTAGAGCAACAGCTATTCCATGTGCTTAATCTAGCAATGGGATTCAAGCATATCGGGCTGAATAAGGAAAAAATTGATACGTTCATTTGATTGGTTAGACCAATGTCAGTTTAAAGTGCTTTTATAATTTTAATATGTCTTTAAATAAATAGGTAAGGGAGAATGTTTGGAGTTTGGACAGGTTTGTGATTTGGACCGCGGCCTAGACCGTAGTTCGGACCGCAGTTTGAACCGTTTAATGAAACTGCGGGTTGAGACCGAACCGAACCAAAGCGAGGTGGTTTGGTTCGGTTCGGTTTGAAATTTTTCATGGTTCAATTTGGTTTGGGATTTCTCCAAACCGAATACTAGCGGTTTGGTCTCTAAATTTGTCCAAACTGAATCATTTACACCCCTAGTGTTAGGTGTGTTAATAATTTAATATTAATAGTTTTGTCCTCTTATAATAATACTTTGTAATCCTCAACTACACTAACATAAAAAATACAATATTTATTATAAAAACAAATTAACCTAAAATTATTACCAAAGAATTATTCGTACTAATATAAAAAAGGTACGTTATTTATTCTAAAAACAAAGGGAGATAGAGTACTTATAATATGGGTAGTAAAAAACGACATTTATTATGAGGACACCGAAGTATTTATTTTACGTGTACTGATTATATTGATTACTATAAATTTGGTACCTAAAAGTAAAGTGTATTTTTAGTCTCGGGACCTTTTTCCTTTTCTTTTGTTGTAATCACCGCCTTCTTTCCATTGTCACCATGTCGCGTGTTCTCCTTCTCTCTCCATCTTCTCCGATCATCCCTTCAGAATTTGGGCGACTTCAACACTATTTTCCGACGTCTTCATCATTCCCCCCTCCCTCTCTCTCTCTCTCTCTCTCTCTCTCTCTCTCTCTCTCTCTCTCTCTCTCTCTCTCTTGTTGGGTTTTTTTGTCCCTCCTAGTTGATTAAAACCCATCTTTATTTTTATGTTTCTTAGTTTATTTTGGCCCGAACTCTTGGCCCACTTATAGGCCTTTTAGGGTACTTATTAGATTCATTAGTTGATTTAAATTGGCAGAAAAAAAAAGAAAAAAAAAAAAAGGGGTAGTAGCAGCCGTGAAAACAGTAGGTGAAACAGATTTCCCGAGTACAACACTCCTTCAGCGCAGCAGTTTTCTTTTCACGATCCCCGCTTCGTTTGTGGTCTGATCGGGGTGATTTTTTTGCCTGGTTCTTCGTAAGAGATAGAGTTTCGATCCTACTGGCTTTGATCGAGTTTCTCAGATCTCTAGACAGGTGATTTTCTGGTTCGAATTTGCTGCAGATTGTGGAGTTTTTGTTGGACTGTTTTTGCTGTTTTGGTTTAGATCAAGTTTATTGTTCTTGATCATTATTTGGGTTGTGCTCTCTTGTGCCGAACCTTTATTTACATAGTAGTGGATTTTTTGGAATTGGTCCCGGGGTTTTTACTTCTCGATCTGAGAAGGTTTTCCTCGATAACAATTCTCGGTGTCGTTATTGCTTTTGGTGATTGTCTATCCATATTGTTTTGGTTATTATTTCTGCGATATTAGTATTTTTGCTCCTAACAGGTTCACATAAGTAGAGAAAGTTTATTCCGCATTGTTACTTTCTCATCAAAGTGGTATCAGAGCCTGGTTGGTTTTTGGTGTTTATTGACTTGTGTTGAACGATGGAGGTTAATACTAGTAGAATGATTAATTTGAATGGTTCAAATTATCAGTTGTGGAAATCGAAGATGGAGGATCTTCTTTATGTGAAGGGTTTTCACCAACCTGTTTTTTGTTCAGAAAAATCAGAGGGTAAAAGTGATGATGATTGGGCTTTGTTGCACCAACAAGTTTGTGGGTATTTCAGACAGTGGGTAGATGATAATGTGTTGAACCATGTCAGTACAGATATACATGCCCGTACTTTGTGGACTAAGCTTGAACAGTTGTATGCCCGGAAGACTGGAAACAGTAAACTGTTTTTGATGAAACAATTAATTAGTTTGAGGTACAGAGATGGGACTGCGATGACAGATCACTTGAACACTTTTCAGGGAGTTATGAATCAGCTATCAGAGATGGGTATAAAGTTTGATGAAGAGATAAAAGGTTTATGGCTTCTTGGTACGTTACCAGATTCATGGGAGAGTTTAAGAACTTCTTTGTCAAACTCTGCACCTGATGGCATTATTTCTATGGAAATCGCTAAAGGTAGTGTTCTAAATGAAGAGTTGCGAAGGAAATCGCAGGGTTCCAGTTCACAGGCAGATGCCTTAGTTGTTGAAGACAGGGGAAGAAATAGACACCGAGGTCAGAACAACAACAGAGGCAGGAGCAGAGATCAGTCGAAAAATAGAAGCAAGTTAAGGAGTAGATATGCAGATAAAGAGTGTGATCACTGTGGTAAGAAAGGGCATATTAAGAGGTTTTGCTTTCAGTTGAAAAAGGAGAATAGGAAGCTCATAGACAGAGATGGTAAGAAAGATGATAACAATGATGGAGATCGAGTTGCTGCAGCCACTGAAGATTTTCTTCTTGTCTATGATGATGAGAGTATTAATTTCATAGGCAGTGAGGTAAGTTGGGTGATAGACAGTGGCGCTTCTATTCATGCCACCTCCCATTTAGATTTCTTTACTTCCTACACACCCGGTGATTATGGGTCTGTTAAGATGGGAAACGATAATCTAGCGAAAATTGCTGGGATTGGTAATGTTTGCCTGGAAACGGAAGTTGGCATGAAACTAATTCTCAGGGATGTGAGGCATGTTCCAGATCTTCGTCTAAATTTGTTATTTGCAGGTAGACTTGATGATGATGGTTTTTGTAATACTTTTGGTAGTGGCCAATGGAAACTTACCAGAGGTTCAATGATTGTGGCAAAAGGTAAGAAGCATTCTACCTTATATTCCATGCAGGCAAAAGTATGCAAAGACAGTGTTAATATTGCAGAGTCTGGGGTTGCAGTTGAGCTTTGGCACAAGCGACTTAGCCATATGAGTGAAAAGGGAATGGAAAAATTGGCTAACAAGAAACTTCTTTCTGGAGTGACAAATATGCAGTTGAAGAGGTGTTCTCATTGCTTAGCAGGTAAGCATAACAGAGTTTCTTTTAAGAGTTGCCCTCCTTCTAGAAAGCGTAATTTACTTAATTTTGTATACTCTGATGTGTGTGGTCCGATGAAAACTAGAACACTCGGTGGTTCTCTTTATTTTGTGAATTTCATCGATGATCACTCTAGAAAGTTGTGGGTTTATACCTTAAGTACTAAAGATCAAGTGTTTGATGTGTTTAAAGAATTTCATGCTTCTGTTGAGAGAGAGACTGGGAGAAAGCTTAAATGTATCCGAACAGATAATGGGGGTGAGTACATAGGTCCGTTCCATAGATACTGCAAGCAGCAGGGTATTCGGCATCAAAAGACACCTCTGAAGACACCGCAGTTGAATGGTATAGCAGAAAGAATGAACAGGACACTAGTCGAAAGGGTCAGGTTTTTACTTTCTCATGCAGGGCTTCCAAGAACCTTTTGGGGTGAGGCTTTAAGTACAGTTGTTCATGTACTAAATAAGTCACCTTGTGTTCCGCTGAATTTTGAAGTACCAGAAAAGGTTTGGACAGGTAAAGATGTATCTTATGATCATTTGCGTGTTTTTTGGTGTAATGCATTTGTGCATATACCTAAAGATGAACGGTCCAAGCTTGATATGAAGACACGACAGTGCATTTTTGTGGGATATGGTTTTGATGATTTTGGCTACAAGCTTTATGACCCGATTGCAAAGAAGATTGTTAGAAGCAGGGATGTAGTTTTTATGGAAGATCAGACTATAGCAGACATTGATAAAGCAGAGGTGTCACATGACAGCGGTGATTTAATTGATTGGGATCCGGTTCCTTTGGAAGCAGTACCGGAGCGGGTTGAGAATGATTTTCATGATCATATACAGGATACAGATGAAGCAGAGACTCCTATGCAGATTGATGATGATCAGCCGCAGCAGCCAGAGCCGCAGCCAATTGATGTCCCTCCTGCAGCTGCAGTTATTCCTCCTAGAAGGTCTAACAGAGACCGACAGCCTTCTAGCAGGTATCCAGCTACTGATTATGTGCTATTGACTGATGGGGGAGAACCTAAGAGTTATCAGGAGGCTATATCACATGATGACAAGGATAAATGGAAGAATCCCATGCAAGAAGATATGAAATCTTTGCATGATAACCATACTTTTGAGCTAGTGAAGTTACCTAAAGGTAAGAGAGCACTCAAGAACAAGTGGGTATACAGATTGAAGACTGAAGAAAATAATTCGCATCCAAGGTACAAGGCAAGATTGGTTGTGAAGGGTTTCAGTCAGAAAGAGGGGATAGATTTTGGAGAGATTTTCTCACCAGTTGTGAAGATGTCATCTATTCGAGTTGTTCTTAGTTAAGCTGCTAGTATGGACTTGGAGATTGAGCAGTTGGATGTGATGACCGCTTTTCTGCATGGAGATTTAGAGGAAGAAATTTTCATGGAGCAGCCAGAGGGTTTCGAGGTAAAGGGAAAAGGAAACCTAGTCTGCAAGTTAAAGAAAAGCTTATATGGGTTGAAACAGGCTCCAAGACAATGGTACAAGAAGTTCGAGTCATTCATGGGGTCGCACAAATATACCAGGACAGCTTCTGATCCTTGTGTTTTTGTCAAGAAATTTCCTGATAATGATTTCATAATTTTACTGTTATATGTTGATGACATGTTGCTTGTTGGTCATGATATCAGGAAAATTGACAAGTTGAAGAAGGAGCTTAATAAGTCTTTTGCCATGAAGGATTTGGGTCCAGCAAAACAAATTCTTGGCATGAGAATTAGCAGAGACAGAAAAGAAAAGAAGCTGTGGTTATCTCAGGAGAGGTAAATAGAGAAAGTTCTTGAAAGGTTCAACATGAATAAAGTCAAGCCCGTTGGTACTCCACTTGCTAGTCACTTCAAGTTGAATTCAGAAGAGTGTCCTTCCAGTGTGGAACAGAAACGAGAAATGGAAGGAGTTCCATATGCTTCAGCAGTTGGTAGTTTGATGTATGCAATGGTGTGTACAAGGCCGGACTTAGCTCATGCAGTTGGTGTTGTTAGCCGGTTTCTCAAAAAATCCAGGTAGAGAACATTGGCAGCAGTTAAGTGGATTTTCAGGTATCTCAGAGGCACTTCCAAGCTATGTATTTATTATGGAGATGGCAAGCCAGTTCTAGAAGCCTTCACAGATTCAGATACGGCTCGTGATTCAGATACAAGGAAGTCTATATCAGGGTACTTGGTTACATTTGCAGGGGGAGCAGTTGCATGGCAGTCAAGGTTGCAGAAGTATGTTTCACTATCTACCACAGAGGCAGAGTTCATTGCATCAACGGAAGCTTCAAAAGAGATGTTGTGGATGAAGTGGTTTACTCAAGAAATTGGGTGTATACAAGAGAGGTATGTAGTATTCTGTGATAGTCAGAGTGCTATTCACCTTGCGAAGAACTCGAGTTTTCATTCCAAGTCGAAGCATATTGATGTTCGTTATCATTGGATTCGTGATGCATTGGAATCCAAGTTGCTTCACTTCGAGAAGGTGCACACTGATTGGAACGGTTCAGACATGATGACAAAGAGTTTGCCAAAGAAGAAGCATGATACCTGCTGCGAGATCGCAGGTATGATGGAGTTCTCAATATAATCAACATTGTCGGAGGGAGTTTGTTGGGTTTTTTTGTCCCTCCTAGTTGATTAAAACCCATCTTTATTTTTATGTTTCTTAGTTTATTTTGGCCCAAACTCTTGGCCCACTTATAGGCCTTTTAGGGTACTTATTAGAGTCATTAGTTGATTTAAATTGGCAGAAAAAAAAAAGAAAGAAAAAGGGGGTAGTAGCAGCCGTGAAAACAGTAGGTGAAACAGATTTCCCGAGTACAACACTCCTTCAGCGCAGCAGTTTTCTTTTCACGATTCCCGCTTCGTTTGTGGTCCGATCGGGTTAATTTTTCGCCTGGTTCTTCTTAAGAGATAGAGCTTCGATCCTACTAGCTTTGATCGAGTTTCTCAGATCTCTAGACAGGTGATTTTCTGGTTCGAATTTGCTGCAGATTGTGGAGTTTTTGTTGGACTGTTTTTGCTGTTTTGGTTTAGATCAAGTTTATTGTTCTTGATCATTATTTGGGTTGTGCTCTCTTGTACCGAACCTTTATTTACGTAGTAGTGAATTTTCTGGACTTGGTCCCGGGGTTTTTACTTCTCGATCTGAGAAGGTTTTCCTCGATAACAATTCTCGGTGTCGTTATTGCTTTTGGTGATTGTCTATCCATATTGTTTTGGTTATTATTTCTGCGATATTAGTATTTTCTGCTCCTAACAGGTTCACATAAGTAGAGAAAGTTTATTTCGCATTATTACTCTCTCTCTCTCTCTCTCTCTCTCTCTCTCTCTCTCTCTCTCGCTCTCTCTCTCTCTCTCTCTCTCTCTCAATATGTGCATTGTGCTTGATTTTTGTGTATGCGTTTGATTTATGTATATGGGTCTGTGTATGGTGGTTTCTGTGTAAGGCTTTGATTTTTCAGAGTTTAGGCGACTTCAAACAATTTTTTTTTGAAGGAGCACAATTTTTTTAACAACATTAAATATAAAACTTATTATTAAAATTAGAAGTTTTTTTATGCATTAAAAATAGTAAAATACTGGTGTTAAATATTAATTTAAATCATATAAAAAAATAATGAGTAAGAGTAGTAATAAATCTGATTTGGATATAATATATATTTTTGAAAGAATTTTAGATATATTTTTTTTAGACGAGTATATATTGTATATTTTTTTAGATATAATTATCTTGGAGATTAATATTTTTTTATCACAATTTATTCAGTTTAAACAATTTTTATTTAATTATATTTAAACATTAGTTTTATAAAAAACTAATTTTTTTTCTAACATTAAGGAAAAATTATTTTTACAATGACACTTAATAATATATGCACTAACATTATTTTTCACTGGCATTTTTTTTACACTAACACTAGCACTTTTTTGCCCTACGCTCTAGCACTCTTTTACACTGGCATTTTTTTACACTAACACTGACACTTTTTTGCATTAATATTGACACTTTTTTACACCGGCACTTAATAATAAATGCAATGGCACTCTTTACACTGCAATTTTTTTATACTAACATTAACACTTTCTTACATTGACACTTAATAATATATATAATGACACTTTTTACACTGACATTTTTTTACAATAACACTGCGACTTAAACCCCATTTTTCTTTAACTTAAAAAAATACGTTTTTACGAGATTTTGGCTTAAACATTAACAAAATTCTTTTTAAAAAACATTAATATGTGTTTGCTTAGTCAGCAGCATCTGTGGTGCCATGTTTCACAAAAAATTTACACATAAGCGTAATGGTGTTTTAAACGGAAATATAACTGATGGCCTACATATTCCCACAATTGCATAGGAAAAGAACATAGGCACTACAAGGAAAATCGGATTTAGAGACGAAAAACTAGAGACGGACGGAATTTGTAGCTATTTTGGCGACAGATTAGAGACAGAACCAAAAATCAGAGACGAATTCGAATTTCGTCTCTAAATTAGAGACTGATTCAGATTCCGTCTCTAAATTAGAGACGAAATCTGAATCCGTCTCTAATTTAGAGACGGAATTCGAATTCGTCTCTAATTTAGAGACGAAATCTGATTTCGTCACTAATTTAGAGACGGATTCAGATTTCGTCTCTAAATTTTAGAGACGGGTTTTGTATCTGTCTCTAAAATAGTGACAGATTCAGAATCCGTCTCTAAACTAGAGACAGATTCAGAATCCGTCTCTAAATTAGAGACAGATTCAGAATCCGTCTCTAAACTTTAGAGACAGATTTTATCCCGTCTCTAATTTAGAGACAGATTTTTGAATCCGTCTCTAATTTAGTGACAGATTCAACATCTGTCTCTAAAATTTAGAGACAGATTTAGTATCCGTCTCTAAATTTGACTTTTCTTCTATATACTTTCATTTGTTTAGTTTTTTTCTATCTTTTTATATATAACTTTTTCTAAAAAAAAACACTAATTAACAAAGGCTAAAATTTTGTTTTCTAGTCAATAAAATTTTTTAAAAAAAATAAAAATAAATATAGGGTCGTCCGTCCCTCTTTTGACTTTTTTTCTATATACTTTCATTTGTTTAGTTTTTTCCTATCTTTTTTTATATAACTTTTTCTAAAAAAAATCACTAATTAACAAAGGCTAAAATATTGTTTTCTAGTCAATAAATTTTTTTTAAAAAAAAAATAAATAAATATAGGGTAGTCCGTCCCTCTTTTGATTTTTCTTCTATATACTTTCATTTGTTTAGTTTTTTTCTATCTTTTTTTATATAACTTTTTATAAAAAAAAAAACCACTAATTAACAAAGGCTAAAATATTGTTTTCTAGTCAATAAAATTTTTTTAAAAAAATAAAAAATAAATATAGGGTAGTTCGTCCCTCTTTTGACTTTTCTTCTATATACTTTCATTTGTTTAGTTTTTTTCTATCTTTTTTTATATAACTTTTTCTAAAAAAAAACCACTAATTAACAAAGGCTAAAATATTGTTTTCTAGTCAATAAAAATTTAAGAAAAAATAAATATAGGGTAGTCCGTCCCTCTTTTGACTTTTCTTCTATATACTTTCATTTATTTAGTTTTTTTCTATCTTTTTTTATATAACTTTTTCTAAAAAAAACCACTAATTAACAAAGGCTAAAATATTATTTTCTAGCCAATAAATTTTTTTTAAAAAATATATATATATATAGGGTAGTCCCTCTTTTGACTTTTCTTCTATATACTTTCATTTGTTTAGTTTTTTTCTATATTTTTTATATAACTTTTTCTAAAAAAAAAACACTAATTAACAAAGGCTAAAATATTTTTTTCTAGTCAATAAATTTTTTAAAAAAAATAAAAAATAAATATAGGGTAGTCCGTCCCTCTTTTAACTTTTCTTCTAAATACTTTCATTTGTTTAGTTTTTTTCTATCTTTTTTTATATAACTTTTTCTAAAAAAACCACTAATTAACAAATGCTAAAATATTTTTTTCTATTCAATAAATTTTTTTAAAAAAAAAATAAATAAATATAGGGTAGTTCGTCCCTCTTTTGACTTTTCTTCTATATACTTTCATTTGTTTAGTTTTTTTCTATCCTTTTTTATATAACTTTTTCTAAAAAAACAATAATTAACAAAGGCTAAAATATTGTTTTCTAGTCAATAAAAATTTTTTAAAAAATAAATATAGGGTAGTCCGTCCCTCTTTTGACTTTTCTTCTATATAATTTCATTTGTTTAGTTTTTTTCTATCTTTTTTTATATAACTTTTTCTAAAAAAAACCACCAATAATTAACAAAGGCTAAAATATTATTTTCTAGTCAATAAAATTTTTTAAAAAAAATAAAAAATAAATATGGGGTAGTCCGTCCCTATTTTGACTTTTCTTCTATATACTTTCATTTGTTTAGTTTTTTTCTAACTTTTTTTATATAACTTTTTCTAAAAAAAAAACCACTAATTAACAAAGGCTAAAATATTTTTTTCTAGTCAATAAAATTTTTTTAAAAAATATAAAAAGTAAATATAGGGTAGTCCGTCCCTCTTTTGACTTTTCTTCTATATACTTTCATTTGTTTAGTTTTTTTCTATCTTTTTTTATATAACTTTTTCTAAAAAAAAAACACTAATTAAAAAAGGCTAAAATATTGTTTTCTAGTCAATAATTTTTTTTAAAAAAAATAAAAATAAATATAGGGTAGTCCGTCCCTCTTTTGACTTTTCTTCTATATACTTTCATTTGTTTAATTTTTTTCTATCCTTTTTTATATAACTTTTTCTAAAAAAAACCACTAATTAACAAAGTCTAAAATATTATTTTCTAGTCAATAATTTTTTTTAAAAAAAATAAAAAATAAATATAGGGTAGTCCGTCCCTCTTTTGACTTTTCTTCTATATATTGTTTTAAAAAATAAAAATAAATATAGGGTAGTCCAAACCCTAAACCCTAAACTATAAGCCCTAAACCCTAAACCCTAAATCCTAAACCATAAACCCTAAACTCTAAACCCTAACTCTGAGCCCTAAACCCTAAACCTTAAACCCTAAACCCTAAACTATAAGCCCTAAACCCTAAACCGTACACCCTAACCCCTAAACCCTAACCACTAAACCCTAAACCCTAAACCCTATACCTTGAACCCTAACCCCTAAACTCTAAGCCCTAAACCCTACACCCTATACCCTATACCCTAAACCCTAAATCCTAACCCCTTAACCCTAAACCCTATACCCTAAACCCTAAACCCTAAACTTTATACCCTAACCCCTAAACCCTAAACCCTAAACCCTATACCCTATACCCTAACCCTTATACATTATACCCTATACCCTAACCCCTAAACCCTAAATCATATACCCTAAACCCTAAATCCTATACCCTAAACCCTATACCTTGAACCCTAACCCCTAAACTCTAAGCCCTAAACCCTACACCCTATACCCTAAACCCTAAATCCTAACCCCTAAACCTTAAACCCTATACCCTAAAAAAAAATACCCTAAATCCTATACCCTAAACCCTAAACTCTATACCCTAACCCCTAAACCCTAAACCCTAAACCCTATACCCTATACCCTAACCCTTATACATTATACCCTATACCCTAACCCCTAAACCCTAAATCCTATACCCTAAACCCTAAATCCTATACCCTATACCCTAAACCCTAAATCCTATACCCTAAACCATAAACTCTAAATCCTATACCCTATACCCTAAATCCTATACTCTATACCCTAAACCCTAAACTCTAAACCATAAACCCTATATCCTTATACATTATTAAATTATTATTAATAAATTTAAAATAATTAAATTAATGAGTATTATTATTAATTAATAACATTATTATTTTTGATATTATGTATTGATGCTGCAGGAATTGTGCTTATCAATCTTCCTCCACGTGGCAGGACGAATCACCTGGCTCCTTTACCTGAAATCAGAACCCACGACTAGCCGGATGTGTCTCCGGCGAAGACGCTCGGGCGTGAGGGTAAGATCACAGTTGTATATAGCACAAAATGTATTGAATACTGAATTCCAATAACAAAATGGCAGTTACCTTTGTACCGTTGATAGTGATGATGTATTTATAGGGGATGACCGTTGTATTTTTGGTGGTGCTACATGAGCTCTGAGATTTTAGGGACAGTTACAAGTAATGTGAACGTGTCCTATAACGGCTCCTGATTCATAGGAAATCGGTTATGGAAAGGTTTGACTTCACGTACATTCGCCTGCTAGGTCGACGTTTGTGGATTAGGTCGAGGTCGCCATTTAAGGAATGGTCGACCTGACTGATGGGTAGAGCATGGTTCGTACCCGAATTGTAGTATGGATCATGAGGTCGGACTAAGTTAGGTCGGGACCTGGTAGGTCGGACGTGGACTTAGTCGACGAATACTTGAGATGGGATTTGGGCCTTGCTCTGGTTGGGCTAGCTTCATTGCGAATGTGGGTATTGAGGTTGTCCGTGATTGGGCTTTATTCGCATGGCCCAACTCGACACTTTTGGTATGTTCAGTGGCCCCCAACTTTCGAGTTGACTTTGTCGGCTTGAAAGTTAAGGAAATCTTTGATGAGAATTGCTTTACTCGCAGGTCGCTACTCATATTGATACTTTAGTCGACCAAAATGACGTGGCATGATCCCGGACGTCGGCGATGAACGGTCAGAGATGAAGGAGCGCCGCTTTTCAGCAATGATTACTATTCTGACGCTTGGTAGTCTTACTCGAAAACCGCTTCAGCGTTTAATTTTGGAAAATTAATTTCGAATTTCTTTTCCCATTCCAAATTTGGGAAAATATAAATACCAAAAATCTCCCTTTGAAACGAATTCTTACCGTTTCTAAACTCTCCTTCTCCGGCGATAATTGCGGAATTGCGGCAAGATTAATTTCAAGCTTGCGTCTTTGTCTACGCTCTCCCTTCGCAATCAATTGAGGTATTTATCTTGTACTCTTGCATTAGGGCTTTGATTTCGCTTTGTTTTGATTTCCGCCACGGCTAGGACCTTCGGTAGTGAACCCGGGAGCTTGGTATGGGTACTGCTTGGTTTGTTGCTTAGTAGGGTGTATAAGAACGTGAACGGTGAGTGGAGAGTGATGTCCTTGGATGAATGCGCCTCTATCTTGACTAGGTGGGAATTGAATTTCAGTGAGATAGGTTTGCCCATTGTAGGGGACGTTGAAAACCTAGCAGTCGATGATTCGAATATTGTCACTTTCCATCTGTTCCATGAGCTACTCGACCATATAACCTTGTTTTATGTTAGGGATGTCCACAAACCCTCTTTCCTTAGAAGTAGAATAGGTTTTCCAGGGGAGTCTAGGTCGCCCTTAGGTAGGTCGACTGAATGTGATCATAGGACTGACTCCCCTGCTTCCTCTTTTGTTTGTACAGATATGACGACTCAAGGTGGAGTTGCAGCTTCAACTTCTTCAAGTCCTCGAATAGTGGATGCGTTTGGCTCCTCTATTGTACCGGGGAAGAATGAGAGAGGATATATACACAGTAGGCCTCTTCGAGGAAATAAAAATATGGAGTCCCGATATGACATGGTTTATGATTTCTGTGGAGTAAGTAGAGCGGATTATAGGGTAACCATCTTTAGTAAGGCGGATTTTATGGCCAAGTTCCGTACCAGCTTCACTACTGATGCCACTAGGGTGGCCTTCTTTTATGGACAGTTTGAGGCGGGGTTGAGGTTGCCCTTAGATCCCTTTATCAACGAATTTCTGGAGTGCATGGATGCTCTTCCCCTCCAGCTTGGGGCCAACACTTGCAGGGTACTAGTGTGCTTTGCCATGGTATGTAGGTTTCTAGGCCATGAACCTTGCATGAGAGTCTTCAAGGAATTTCCAAAGCTCGACAAGGCAGATTGGGGGATTAGTACTCCTTCCAAACCCAATTCTCCAAAGTTGTTTGTCAATCTTCCCAATAAGCATAGCAGCTGGAATTCCCATGTGGTAGTTGTAGAGAGTAGGCTGGGATGGGAGTTCCCCTTGCCCAAATAATGAGTCTCGACGCTATTGACGAGGGAAAACTACCGGGAGCCTCCATGGCACCAAACCTTGTATAGGAAGCTGTGCGCATTGGTCAAGAAAGGGCCCATTAGCTGGGAGGTGCTAGGGACGACCAAGTACAACTATATCCAGGCTGGGATGATGCCTGGGGATGGAGTGGTAGAACCCCTTGTTCCGGTGTTGAGAGGCCAGGTATATCCAGACTGGGTTACTCATTCCTTGGGTAGGTTGAAGGAGAATTGTCAATTTTGTCAGAAGAACGAAAATTATTGCAAAGACCACGGAGAGCATATTGGTGGTAAGGATTTACTTGGCCTGCAGTAATTAGCTCGTCCATTGTTAACTTGCATAAGTAACTTATCATTGGCACATAGAGTTATTTTGAGCTGCATACACAACTCTTAGATCGTTCGTTACTTTTGCTCGTATGTAGAACTTAGTTAGCTCGTACATAGAACTATTTCGAATTGCAACTCTGTACTTATCAAATTGCCTGCTCGTATGTAGAATTAGTTAATTCGTACATAGAACTGCTTTGAATCGTATCAATTACCTTGCCAATTGTTTACTCGTAGAACTGTTTAGCTCGTACGTAGAACTGCTTTGAATTGCCGAGCTAACACTTGATTCCTTTGATGTCGTGTAGTTTTAACTCCCGAACAAGAAGCGAATATGGTGCGTATTGTTGGGGTTTCGATAAGAAGAAAGCCAAGAGGGCTCATGGGCCGCCAATGCTAAGGCGAGCAGAGAGAGAGAAGTTGCTACTAGGAACAATCCGCTCCCGAAGGATGTTCTTTGGAATGATCCCAATGGAAGAGGTCGAGCTGGAAGACCCTTTGCAAAGCGGCACCCAATCCAATGATGCCAATGAAGGGGTGACGATTCCCACAGGTCAGTTAGGGCAAGTCTGAGCTCCGACCCAAATCAAGATGCCAATGTGGAGACCTCCGGAGCTAGGATGGCGGGAGCTAGCCCTTTACAGGTTGTCAATGTTGATGATGATGACATGGATGAAGATGAGGACGATCGTCCTCTGAGTTCGAAGAAGAGGTCCCGATCTGAGAAGGGAAAGTCTGTGTCCTCGAGTCAATTGCCTCCACCAGCTTCCTTTCCCCCCAGTAAAGAGTCTCTGGATGAAAAGATGAGGAGGTTGAGTGACGTTCCTGCACTAGAAGGGTTCAACAGCTTGAGCCGCCGCTATCCCGACATGAGCCTGGGCCAAGTTATTGTTAGGAGGGCAATAGATGTCGACCTCCTAGCTCATTTCGCTGATAAGGGGATCACCCCCGAGGAATTTTCAGCTCGTTCTGGGATGGCTCATTGTGAGGTAATTTTTCACTCTCTCTTTCATTCTTGTTGCTTATCCCTTTACTCGATCCACTTAAATTACGAGCTAACACTTCTTCGGTTTCTTTGAAATGTAGAATCTTACCATGGTCGAGCAGGTGAAAAGCTCTTGGAGAGCTTCCATTGAGAGGGAGAGGCAAGCCCTTCAAGATTATTCCAAAAAGGCTAAAGAGCTTGCGGATATGAAGGAGAAGTATAACGATCTGGACAACTCGTATGAAGCCAATGAGATGGTGAAGACAAAGGCCCTGTCCGACCTTGAAGCTACAGAATCCAAACTCAAGGAAGTGACCTCAGAAAGGGATGCTGAGCGCCTTGCTCATGAGAAGACGAAGGTTGAGCTTACCACTGTCTCCAAACTTCTCGCGAGATAAAGATTCTTTTTTGAAAGAGCTTAACGAGGAGCACAACTCAGCTCGAGCTAAATGGAAGGAGGCTCTGGAGAAGGCTGGCCCTGATGCTGTGGAGAAGTTCAAGGAGGGAGATGAGTTCTATAATGCCATTGTCACCAAGGCCCAGGACTTCCTGGAGGTGGGTAAACGTCACATGGCGCGTCGGGCTATGGTGGATCCAACTGCTGAGGTCACCCTTGAGCAATTAGCTCGTTGGTTCTCTGAAGCCCAATACGACATGCCAGCTCGTGGTGGACACTCCGTTGTTCCTTATCTTGAGAACGACTTGGCCTTCATAGCCCAGGAAGACCGAGAGGATGGCTGTGAGAAGTGGGAAGCTCCCCCCGTTGTCGATAGGAATTTTGATGTGGTTCTGCAAGAGCTTGAGGATGCCGCCACCATGGAAGAAGAAAATGAGCAGGTTTACTCAGAGTCGGGTAAACCCATAGGCCCCCAGCAACAAGAAGATGGGGAGGGTCGAGCTGCAACTGACGATCAAACTGATGTCGGTCAAGACTCCTGAATTGTTTAGTTGAATTGTAATGAACAAGTCCCCAACAACATTTTTGTTTTTTGCTTTAACATTATCTTAATGCCTTGGCCCAGTTTTTGGGAGGCATGATACTTTTGTAAGCTCGTTTTTCCCAAGTCTTAGCCCGCCTTTGGGAGACTTGCTCATATTTAATCGTAGCCATCATCTTTTTATTGCATGCTGTATACTTTTTGAAATAAGTATTGAGCTAGATATAGATAGGACAAATGAGTCAATTCGAGCTTAGAGGCGACTTGATATTTGTTGATTTGGTCGACCTCAAACTTGATTAACTTTTTTCGAACGAGATTGACTATGAGTCGAACCTGTTCACAATATTGAAGCTGACCCAGGGTCGAGCTAATTAAATCGAAATCGGTTAGTAATCGGACTTGTTAAAATAGACAAAGCTGATTAAGAATCGAGCTTGTTAACGAAGCTGACTAAGAATCGAGCTTGTAAGAACGAAGTCGACTAAGAGTCGGACTTGTTAAATAGACAAAGCTGATTGAGAATCGAGCTAATTAGAACAAACTGACTAAGAGTCGAGCTTGTAAGAACGAAGTCGACTAAGAGTCGGACTTGTTAAATGAACAAAGCTGATTAAGAATCGAGCTAATTAGAACAAACTGACTAAGAGTCAAGCTTGTAAGAACGAAGTCGACTAAGAGTCGGACTTGTTAAATGAACAAAGCTGATTAAGAATCGAGCTTGTTAAAACGAAGCTGACTAAGAGTCGAGCTTGTTGGGGTTAGTGTAACTCTACATTTGGTCGAATAAATTGCGCTTTTTATTGAAGTAGGGAACAAGCTTACATCAATTTGAAACTAGAACTAGAACAAACTTCAAGTGTTGCGAACTGAACTAACTTTTTGAGCTCCAACTTAGGAAACCGAACTAGAAGTAGTACTTGATCAAGTGAGTAGCATGCCAAGGATGTTTCAACTCCTCTCCTCCAGGGTGAGCTATCATGTAGGTTCCTTCCTTGACGACTCGAGTAACCACATAGGGACCTTCCCAGTTAGGAGATAGCTTATTCTGCTGGGTCCTTCTACCCGTTGCTTCGATCTTTCTCAACACGTGGTCCCCTACTTGGAATGACCTTGCCTTGACCTTCTTGTCGTGGTAACTTTTAGTTCGCTGCTTGTAGTTGACCATTCGAAGGTAGGCTGTATCTCGCTTCTCGTCGATCAGATCCAGGTCGATCAATCTGTTGATGTCATTCTGCTCCTGATTGAAGAAAGTCACTCTAGCAGTAGGGAATCTGAGCTCAGCAGGTGCCATGGCCTCTGATCCATATGTGAGAGCAAAAGGGGTTTCCCCCGTAGGCCCCCGAGTGGTTGTACGAATTGCCCAAAGAGCAAGGGGGAGTTCGTCCAACCAATTATTGCGTCGACCTACGAGTCCTGTCTTGAGCGAGGATAGTACGAGTTTATTTGCTGCCTCAGCCTGCCCGTTGCCCTGGGGGTAGGCGACAGAAGATTTCCAATGTTTGATTCCTACTCGATTCATCTCTGTTTTGAAGGTTTGGGAGAACTGTAAACCATTGTCGGACACTATAGCCCGAGGAAAACCAAACCGACACCAAATGAAGTCATGAATGAAGTTGATGGCATTCTCCTCTGTGATTCGAGCTAATGGCTTGGCTTCAACCGACTTTGTGAAATAATCGATAGCGACGATCACGTACTTGCAATTTCCTCGAGAGGGAGGGAAGGGTCCAATCAAGTCGACACCCCACATATCAAATGGCCAAGCTGCAATTACTGGAGTCTGCTCGGTTGTCGGCATATGAGGTAAGTTGGCAAACCTTTGGCATTGATCACATTGTTGAACAAAGTTGTGAGTGTCAGCTCTCATATGTGGCTAGTAGTATCCCAAGGTAATTAACTTGTCAGCAAGGGTCCTGGCCCCCGGGTGTCCGCCACAAATCCCGCTGTGCACTTCATGTATCAATAGGGCGACCTCTTGTGGGTGGATACACTTTAGCAGTGGTCGAGTGTAGGATCTTCTGAATAGGTCGCCTCCTTGAATGACATATCTTGGAGCTTTCTTTTTGATAGCTCGAGCTTTCTTCTCGTCGTCGAGCGGCAAACTCACCGCTTTCTAGGTAAGCCTTCATTTCCTCAATCCAACACTTCTCATGAGTCCAATTTCTCGAGGGATCATCTATGCATTGAATTTTTACCCTTTCATAAGCTGGATTTTCGAG
This sequence comes from Adenophora triphylla var. japonica, assembly GCA_022495995.1. NCBI lineage: Eukaryota > Viridiplantae > Streptophyta > Magnoliopsida > Asterales > Campanulaceae > Adenophora > Adenophora triphylla. Next base: position 62,622 of record JAFEMH010007014.1, read on the forward strand.
GAAGGAGATGGGCTCATCATGTGGCTCATCTGAAGTAGCTAATTTTGAGAGGAGGTCGGCTAGCTCATTGTCTTCCCGTCCAATCCTCTGAATCTCCCAGAATTCTAAGTCTTTTATCAACTCCTTTACCAGTCGCGGTATTTGATTAGAGTGGAACTAAGCACTTCGTACTCGCCTTTGACTGGTTGACTATCGATTGTGAATCACAATAAGCCATGATCTTAGTCGCTCCAAAACACTTGGCGTACTCTATAGGCGCTATCGAGGCTTTTGTATTCACTTGGTTGTTGGAAGCATCAAACTTGAACCTCGGTGATTCCTCGTACACGGTTCCAGGACTGCGGCTCGATCAAGACAATCCCAGCTCCACTAACATTTTTGGTCGCTGATCCATCTGAATAAACCTTCCAACAATCGTCGGGTAGTGCAATGGCGGGTTGGCACTCGTGTTCTTTCCCCTTAACCTTTTCCTTTGGAGCTCGCTGCTCGTCGTCGTCCTTGGTGAACGTAAGCTCGACCAAGAAGTCAGCTAGAGCTTGAGCCTTCAGTGCCTTTCGAGGTCGATACTCAATGTCAAATTCAGTAAGGGCAATTGACCAATTGAGCAGTCGTCCTGAACTCTCCGGCTTGTGCAATATCTTTCTCTAGGCGCATTAGTAAGAACCACAATTGGGTGAGCCAAGAAATAAGCTCGCAGCTTCCTTGAAGCCACGACTAGAGCATAAGCGACCTTCTCAAGCATTATAATATCTCGCTCTCCACATCGATAGGGCCTTCACGATGTAGTATACTGGCTTTTGAAGCCCTTCATCTTCTCTAATCAAAACCGCTGCCACTGATTTATCTCCCACGGATAAATACACAAACAAAGTTTCACCAGTGGTCGGGCTACTCAGGAGAGGTGGAGTAGCGAGGTAATCCTTCAGCTGTTGGAACGACGAATGACATTCGGTCATCCATTCAAAACTTTTCGTCCCCTTCAATGCTTTGAAGAAGGGAGAGACCTCTCTCGACTTTGATATGAAACGACCAAGAGCTGCTACCCTTCCGTTAAGTCACTTTGCATCTCTTTGACACCGTGGGAGCCTTCATGTCGACTAAAGCCTTGATTTTTTCTGGATTAGCTTCTATACCCCGTTGAGATACCATGAACCCCAGAACTTTCCAGCGCCTACACCAAATACACACTTGCTAGGGTTGAGCTTCATGTCGTTTGCTCTTAAATTGGCGAACGTTTCCTTTAGGTCGACTACGTGACGTCCAGTCTTTGTTTTGATGACCATATCGTCTACGTAGGCCTCCATGTTTCGACCAATTTGAGAAGCAAAGACTTTATTCACCATCCTCTGATAAGTCGCCCCTGCATTCTTCAATCCAAACGGCATCATGTTGTAGCAGTAGATGCCTCCAGCCGCTTGAAATGCCGTCTTGACTATGTCATCCTCATGCATCTTAATCTGGTGGTAACCTGAGTAAGCGTCGAGGAAACTGAGGGTGGAGTGACCAGCAATGGAGTCAACTAGCTTGTCGATCCTGGGAAGGGGGTAGCTGTCTTTTGGGCAAGCAAGATTGAGAGTGGTGAAGTCGACGCACATCCTCCATTTGCCATTTGATTTCTTCACCATGACCACGTTGGCCAACCACGTTGTATGAGTGGCCTCCTTGATTATCCCTGCACTTAAAAGTTTTTGTACCTCAGTTTTAATAGCCTCTTCCTTGTCACGAGCAAAACTTCTCAACTTTTGGGGTCTAGGTTTTATGGTCGGGTTAACTTCAAGTCTGTGAACGGCGACCTCTTCCTTGATTCCCCTCATGTCCTCTACCCTCCATGCGAAGACATCATTACTCTCCTTGAGTAGCTCGATGATTTCTGCTCGCTCCTCAACTGATAGCTGCTTTCCAATCTGAATTTTTTGGTCGGGGTAGGAAAGGTTGGTAATTACTGACTCTAGTTCGTCCACAGCTTCTAGCTCTGGTCCATCCCTGAATTGCAGAGTCTCAATTATTATCTCTCTGACCCTTTGCCTTTCCTCAGCTCCCAAATGTGGAGCTTCCTCAGCTATCATGTCATCCAACTTGTCTGCAACCTCGCTGGTGGTGGTGGCCCCCGAGTTATTGTCGAGCTGGAGGCATAGGTTGCCTATGAGGACTTGGTCGACCATAACTACATCTGGATCGACCTCAGTGGTGTCAGAGTGACGTGTCGACTCAAGCATGACCTTGTCATTTGAGCGATAGGTCGACTCTTCCACATTGGTGATTGTAGACAGGCGAGTAGTTTTGGTGACTGATTGAGATAGCTTTAAATAACCGTCTGTCGTCTCGATCTCAAACTCTCTCTTCTTTCTTTCCCGAAGAACATGGTCCAGGTAAGCTCGAGCTGTGCCCTGTACGCATCCTACTCCAGCAGGTGTGGGGAACTTCACTCGCTGATGAGGGATCGATGCCACCATTCCAAGAGCGACCTATCCAGGAATACCAAGTATGGCAGCGTAGTCACTATTTACATCAATCACGATAAATTGTACCTTTGACACAATCCTTTGGGGGTGATGACCTAGGTCGACGTCGAGCTCTATCTGGCCTTTAGCATCAACTCGATGGTTGGTGAAGCCCTCTAACCTACCATCATATCTTTCCAATTGTTCGTCATTAAGACCCATCTCTTTGAAAGTCTTGTAGAACAAGATCTCCTTGCAGGCCCCCGTGTCGACTAAGAGTCTGCTCGTCGTACACCCGTCTATGAGACCTGGGATGACGAGAACTTGCTCTCTAGCCGCCATGTTAGTTGCCAATTCATGAGGGTAAAAACTGATCACTTCATCTCTTACATCTCTCCTTGGAGGTACATGTGGGGCTTTGTTGAGCTGAAAGATCTTGTGTTTGATGGCTGTGTCGCTTGCTTGTTCGCATGACCCCTGTGTTCAATCTAGGTTGCCTCGGCCCTTGCTGTCCACCTGCTGGTTGCTCGCCCCCACCGGCTTGAGGCCTTTTCACATAAGCGTCGAGCCTTCCCAAGTCGACCATTCTTTGGATAATACGTTTCAAACCCAAACAATCTTCTGTTAGATGACCCGTGTCCTTGTGGTAATCACAATACTTGTTGTTATCTCTCCTGAACTTGTTGCCTGGGTTCATTGGGACAGGAGGAGCCAGCTCGACAGCATTCATAATTTCTGTTCGACTCACCGTAAGGGGAGTGAAAGCCTCGGGTACCTTCTCTGTAGCCCTTGTCCTGTTTTTGCCGTTTTTATTGTTTCCTCCATTCTTGTTGGGGTATTTCTTATCATCGGCGACCTCAACCTTTGGGCTCTTACCATTCTTCTTCTCCTTCCTTTCCTCGGCCAGAGCAACGTTATACACCTTTTCGAACAACTCCTGTCGAGTTGTGACTGTACGAACTGTGAGCTCATAATCCATGGCTTCCGAGGAAATACCACTCCGGAAGCAATTTATCACCTCTCTGTCGGTGAGATCCTCTTCAATCTTGTCAACCATTTCTTTAAACTTGGTGAAGTAGCTCATGGAGCTTTCATTTTTGGCCTGCACCAAGTTGTTTAGATCGACCACCGTTACTTTCCGAGCTCCACTGCCGAGAAGCGATCCAGGAATTTTTCTTAAACACGTCCAAGTGTTTATCTTTGCCAGTTGCCAAACCCATTAAACCATGTCAAAGCTGCTCCTGTGAGGGTACTTATCAGGGCTTTGCACATATTGTCGTCTTCATTGGCGACAAAACACATCGTGGCTTCCAGGTGTGCTATGTGACTTCTTGCGTTGGTGGCTCCAGAGTACTTTTCCAGTAGGGGAAGTCTGAAACTTGGAGGAGGTCGACTGTCTCTCATCTCCTTGGATAGAGGTCGAAGAGCAAAATCAACTCGTTCAACCTTTCCAGTCTCCTTTTTCTTCTCCTCCTCCCATTGTTCAAATTTCTTCTTCATCAACAACTATTCCCGAGCATCGGGTCTTTCATCTCCTGGAGGGGGAACAGCATTTGACTTCTGACCTTCACTTCTGGGGGGAGTTACCTGCCTACTCCTCCTGTCTCTGTGAGAATGAGCCCTCTCTAATCGAACTGGAGATCTGTGCCTGTCATTTCCTTGTGGCGACCTGCGCCTATCAGCACCGGATGGCGACCTACGCCTATTATCTCCGAGTGGCGACCTGCGCCTCTCCTCTCTTATAGGCGACCTGCGCCCGTTCCTGTCTCTAGTAATAATACATGAACATACCAAAAGTGTCGAGTTGGGCCATGCGAATAAAGCCCAATCACGGACAACCTCAATACCCACATTCGCAATGAAGCTAGCCCAACCAGAGCAAGGCCCAAATCCCATCTCAAGTATCCGTCGACTAAGTCCACGTCCAACCTACCAGGTCCCGACCTAACTTAGTCCGACCTCATGATCCATACTACAATTCGGGTACGAACCATGCTCTACCCATCAGTCAGGTCGACCATTCCTTAAATGGCGACCTCGACCTAATCCACAAGCGTCGACCTAGCAGGCGAATGTACGTGAAGTCAAACCTTTCCATAACCGATTTCCTACGAATCAGGAGCCGTTATAGGACACGTTCACATTACTTGTAACTGTCCCTAAAATCTCGGAGCTCATGTAGCACCACCAAAAATACAACGGTCATCCCCTATAAATACATCATCACTATCAACGGTACAAAGGTAACTGCCATTTTGTTATTGGAATTCAGTATTCAATACATTTTGTGCTATATACAACTGTGATCTTACTCTCACGCCCGAGCGTCTTCGCCGGAGACACATCCGGCTAGTCGTGGGTTCTGATTTCAGGTCAAGGAGCCAGGTGATTCGTCCTGCCACGTGGAGGAAGATTGATAAGCACAATTCCTGCAGCATCAGTTTGGTTCCATTGCCGGGAATCGTGCTTAAAGCTTGACCTCGAAACTCTTCTCAACCCACAACCATGGTAACCCCAGACGGGCATGTGGAAGATGCTTCTGAAGAATTCATTGAAGTGAACAACAACACCAATACAAACGCAGGAAATCTCAATGTCAATGCTGAAAACACGGACTTGCCTCCTCCCCCACCCAATCGTCCTCATGGTAGAGCCACGCGCTCTACCAGTGTTGTTGATGGCAGAGGATTGCCTGACACAAGGAGAGGGAAAAGGCATATGGAAGGACAAGGAGTCCCACCTCCTCCTAAGCGTCCAACTGGACAGGTGAACGTGGGAAACAGGGCAGGTCCTTCAAGTAATCCCATGAGCAAGAAAGAAATGATGTTGGAACGAGCTCAGATCTTGGCTGACTTGATAGCCATGGAGGAGGCAGAGCAGGCCGACATACGATCAGAAAGAGTGGCTCCCACTCAGGTCTCTGATAGGCATCAGGCCAGGAGTGCTAGGCCAAATGAGGGTGTGGGACAGAATGGCGAGGACAGGATAGTTCAGTACTGAACATACCAAAAGTGTCGAGTTGGGCCATGCGAATAAAGCCCAATCACGGACAACCTCAATACCCACATTCGCAATGAAGCTAGCCCAACCAGAGCAAGGCCCAAATCCCATCTCAAGTATCCGTCGACTAAGTCCACGTCCGACCTACCAGGTCCCGACCTAACTTAGTCCGACCTCATGATCCATACTACAATTCGGGTACGAACCATGCTCTACCCATCAGTCAGGTCGACCATTCCTTAAATGGCGACCTCGACCTAATCCATAAACGTCGACCTAGCAGGCGAATGTACGTGAAGTCAAACCTTTCCATAACCGATTTCCTACTAATCAGGAGCCGTTATAGGACACGTTCACATTACTTGTAACTGTCCCTAAAATCTCGGAGCTCATGTAGCACCACCAAAAATACAACGGTCATCCCCTATAAATACATCATCACTATCAACGGTACAAAGGTAACTGCCATTTTGTTATTGGAATTCAGTATTCAATACATTTTGTGCTATATACAACTGTGATCTTACCCTCACGCCCGAGCGTCTTCGCCGGAGACACATCCGGCTAGTCGTGGGTTCTGATTTCAGGTCAAGGAGCCAGGTGATTCGTCCTGCCATGTGGAGGAAGATTGATAAGCACAATTCCTGCAGCATCAATATTCAATTATATAATTGAATAATTAATAATAACATCATTATTAGCCTTATTATTAAGTATTATTACTAATTATATGATAATGTTATTATTCTTGATATTAGGCATACTACTATAACTAAAATTTTGAATAAATCAAATAAAAGCATGTAAATATTTTAGATAACTTTTTATAAATTTCAGTAATAAAAAAAATCTAAAATATTTTTCCTATTCAATGAAAAATAATAAAAATTACTAATTATTATTAATACTATTATTAATATTATTACTGATTGTATAATTAATATTAATATTAATTAATTAATTAATTATATAATTAATAATTTATTAATAAATATTATTAATAATAAATATTATTATTCTTAATATTAGACATAAATATTTTAGTTAGTGTATAATATTGTGTGAAATAAATATAAGTACGTATGATGTGGCATTGTTTGATTGGATTTTAAAATTTCACGCGGATTATGGGCCAAAGCAAGATCTGACCATTCAATACATTCGATCAAACGGTCCAAAACATTCCAAACAAACACAATTACTCCCTCTCCCTATTTCTCTTCTCTCCCCATTTCACTCTCTCTCTCTCTCTCTCTTCAGTTTCAATTTACACAACGCCTGCGCCACCACCGTTTTCTCTCTCTCTCTCTCATTTCCCTCAGCTCCCTCACCGTCCCTTCAGCCTCCTTCGGCGCCACCACAACAATCGCCGTCTCATTTCAATCACTGATCTGTGCCATTTCGAGCAACATTTTCGACTGTCTTCGTTTTGATTCAACCGGAAAAAGGTAAAATGGAGAGAGCTACTCCGGTAAGGAAGCCTCACACATCCACCGCAGATCTGCTCACTTGGTCGAAAGTTCCTCCCACCGATTCACACCTTAGCGGTTCGGCCCGCTCTGCTGCCCGTTCTCATCAGAGGTCTGTTCATATATCTTTTTGTTTTTTGAAATATGGTGATATTTACGATTTTTTACATGATTTGATTGTTTTTTGGGTGGAATTTGACAGACGTCGGATGGGATCAGTAAGGTGGTGTTTGGAGGTCAGGTAACGGATGAAGAAGTCGAGGGATTGAATAAATGGTCTGAGATCTGTCCTTTAATTCATTCTAAATCGATACTAGATCTGAATTTTTTGAAGTTGCTGGTGGATTGCGGTGGTTGCTGGTGGTTAGACGGTGGTGAATGGTTGCCGGTGGTTAGACGGCGGTGAATGGTTGCCGGTGGTGGAAGTTTGTGAGGACTGATTTGAGTATAAAAGAAGTTTAGGGGTGCATGACGAACGTCGAAAACGTCAAAAATAAAATTCCAACTCAACTATCTACAATTGATTTGTAAATAGGGTAAGTCGGGTCGAACCACAGAGACACAAAATTTAAAGTGTAGGAATTACTGCTAGAACAAAAGGTTGTAACGTGAAGGAGTTGTTTGGTTTGTTTTAAAACTAAATTTTCTACGAAAATTAAGTAGAGTTTGATTGTAGAAGATTTCAATAATAAGGAGACTAATTCCCGGAATTGGCTTCACAAGTTATGTTCAAATTTCACATTTCATCAATCAAAGTACACTTGGGGTTTTGTTCTTACGAAAATATGATTGGGACACTTCGGCGGGTGATTTGCAATCAAGTGTTTCTAACTAATCTACTCCCTTGGCCCGTTCATAGATTAGCTAAAAACCCATTGTAGAACTTAAGAACATAAAATAAACCACAATTCTTATGAATCTTTTGGCGAGGATTCAACAAATTGTGAAAATCAAGCCAAGACTAATTTCAATTGTAAATTTGGCGGTTCGCAATTGAAATTCTAAACAATTCAAGAACAATTATTTGATCAAGACAAAAGTTCTAAAATTTCATTAAAAACAACTTGATTATCCCAAGTACTACTAAGATAAAAATGAAAAGTAAAACTTAAAACATAAAATGTTACCTCCAATTCCAAGAACTAAAAGTTTAGTTAGCCATGGAAAAGTAAGAGCACCAAGAAAATCTTAGGAAATTCTGCAGAAAAAACTCTCTAGCTATGGAAAGAAAAATGACAAGCTACTTATATGAGTTCTCTAAAAAAAACAATAAAAGAAACTAATTAACTAAAATAGTAATTGTCTTCTTCTAAAAACCCCCAGCTGAAATTAAAAGTCTTAATTAAAACCCATGATCAGCCACAATTAATAACCATTAGTTAATTCCCATCACTGCTCCAATCCGGCTGTTACTGTCTTCAAAACGCCTCGTGGGCGGTCGCCCACAACACCCCTGGGCGGTCGCCCACACTGGCAGAAGGATTTTGTCTTCACCTCTCATGCTGGTGAGCGGTCGCCCACAAGTCCCTGTACGGTCGCCCAGTCCAACAGAAGGTTCAAGCTTTCAACATTATTTCTCCTGAGCGGCCGCCCACCTCAACCTGAGCGACCGCCCACAATGACGGACTGTTGGGCCATTTTCTTTTCTTTCCTTTGGCCCAGCTTGCTTCAAAGGCCCTGCTTTGGCAAAAGCTTTGTGATGTTTTAACCTCTCCTTCTTCCTTTTTTTACTCATTTGAATTCCGTCCGTCCCACAATTGCCATGTTCCATTTTCCACTTGATTTGTTCACCATTTTTCCCAATTTCCAACTTTGCACCACTGAAACTAAAAACACTAAAAACTTCCATTAAACAAACAAAACTCAAGGATTAAGCAAATAATAAGTTCAAAAAGTAGTCAATGGATGAGTGTAAAACTCACTCATCAAATACCCCCAAACTTAGACATTTGCTAGTCCTCGAGCAAACACTAAAACACAAAACAACTAAACGAACAAAAAATTAAAAACAAACTACTCTAACAAATAATCAACTATGTCCCTACATTCTTGCATTCCCCACAATTGCATAAATCACCAAACACCATCAACCGCAGGATAATATTTTCCAAAATGCAAGTATCAATATATTTTCCATTAATTGTAAAATATTACTTAACCATTATAATTGCACCATAAATCTCTTTATGCAACAACATCTTTCTCTTTTCTCACAACCACGATTCATTTTTACAAAGCTAAGTACACCAATCATCTTTTATTTTATTGACTCTATTTACCAAGCAACAACACTTTTTAGACACAAAACACGAATATTCCCAAGAAATAATTACACCCCCCCAACCTTGATCTTTTAAACACCCTTTAAAATCTACTACCGTTCAAGTAGGGAACACTGTAGCAGCGAACTCCATGCCCCTAATACTAAGTAGAGATTTATTTAAAGGCTTTGAGAGTTAGCCATTTCGGTATCGAGCTCGATACGGACCATCACGGCGGTAAAGCTCTTCCTCCATAACGCTACTGCATACCCAGAAATCTGGTTAAGCTAGAATAATCCTAGCAGGTTAATCTACACGTGCGGAGGTTTCACCGAATACACATTGCATTGCCATTGCTCTCAATTTATTTTAATTTTTTATCCTTTTTTTTTTTTTCCTTTTTTTTTTCAAGATCACAAGGGGGGTTCCACTCACAACCAAGGAATACTCCTCACAAAACTTGCCTAGTGTTGCTACATCGGTAAACAAATTCATTAACTCAAAAGGTGATGGTGTACTCTAAACTTTATAAAAAATGAATCAAAATTATCATCAAAGAGCATACTTTCACAAGTGCCCAAAACTTACAACTAAGAGATTTATGACTCAATTATAACTCTTAAGTAATATAACACAATTAACCAAAAAATATACCAACTTGCATAAACATATTTACACCCAAATTATCCTTCCTAGCGGTCACAATCCATCACATGCAATTAAGGGAACATCAAGAATGTTAATGATTATATACAAAAAAGGACATAGCTAATTATTTTTTTCTCATTTGTCAAAATTCTTTCTTCTTTTTTTTTTTTTCAAAACAATAAAGCATATACAAACAACCAAGTACCCCACACCCCAAACTTAAAATATGCATTGTCCCTAATGCACAAAAATAAAAAGAAAGGATAAGGGGTACCTTGACCACCAACTATCTCGAGGTGGTCCCGAGGACCCAGGAGCCACTTCAGCTCGAATCGGTGCCAAAGTCTTTGCTTCTTTGTTGTTGTTCTTCTTGACCTTCTTCTTCTTCTTCTTTGCTCCTCCCAAGTACCCCATCCGCTCATCTGCTCAGGGTACGGTATCGTGGCGGTTGGTATGGGATGTCTTTGAGGCGGTGGAGGAGGAGGAAGCCTTGTGCCTCATCTCCTGGAACATCTCCGATTGCGCATCCTCCATCTGCTGCCTCCACATGCGCGGCATAAAACTCCTCGGTAGCCATCGGCTGGGCTGTCTCTGGCTCTCCCTCCATACCCAGCTAACCGCTGATCCATAATCTCATAATGCCCCAGGATTTGCCCTGATTTCCTCGGATAGAGCATCTACATGGCCTCCCAGCATAGTAGGCCGCCTCAGTAGGAGTAAACTCATGCTCCTCCATATCTTCATCCTCCTCATTCCCTCTCACTCCCCTAGACGAACCTTCACCATTTGTAAGTGAGCATGCCCCTTTATAACCGGGGACCTCTTACTAACAGTGTCAGCTCGACACAATGTCCCTCACAATCCATGCCAGGAAAACTTCACTCCCCTCCTCTCTATCAATCCAGGATATCAACAATGGAAAATTAAAAGTGCATCGCCCGATAGTCCTAATGGTGTTCACTATCTCCCTTGACATTGCCCGTCCCGTATTGAACCTTTGACCGGTCAACACCATATTCATTAACAATGCTCTCCTCCAATGCACATCATTGTAGTGCGAAGTGGGCATTATGCGCTCACAAATAAAGCGGTGCGAGCCCGCATTCTCAAATCCATGTCTCGCGCCTTTTTCACATTCCCATTCCGCAACAATGCTACATCAATATTAACAAAATACGGCTCCAACATATGGAGGTTACCCGCCACATTCGATTCCATGATCTGTGCATTAGAGTGATAATCACACACCTCAGGCGATGCCATCCCATAGTAGGTATTGATATCTTGACATTATAGTACACATTATTTCCTCTCACCCAACCAAACTTCCTCACTTGCCCTTCCTCAAACGCATTGGCATAAAATTCCCGCACCAACACTTTCGACCCTTTATTGGAAGGACGCCTCGCCAAGTTGCCCCAGCCATACATTGCAAAAATGCCATCCAACTCAAGTTCCGCGGGATTAAATTCATTTTCCACAGCAAATCCTTTGGTTGAGTATTTTTCAAAAAATGACTGCGCTTTAGCACCCACAAACCTTGTTTCATCAAACTCAACCACCGGTTCCGGGACAGGGGCATTTCTTCGTCTAGACATTTTTAAATAAACACCCACAAATTTCCACACTAGGCACTAAGAAAATGGAATTGAAAACCTTACTTGCCCTGAAAAATTCGCCGGAAAAGTCACCGGAATCTCGCCGGAAAAGATGAAGATGAACTTGGAAGAAGACTCCTTCTTTGAACAACTGATTTCCACACCAACCCTTTCACCTTTGTGCTTCAAAATCAAATCTTTTGCAACCTTTCCAACCTTGCAACCTCTTCAAAATCACTTCAAGATTTTTGCTCAACAATGGTGATTTGGGTTGAATCTTGGTTAAGGGGGTTGGGTATGGTGGGGGAAGAGAAATTAGGGAAGAAATTTTGGAAGATTTGAGTGATTTGGGAGAGAATTTGTAGAGAGATGTAGAGAGAGGGACGGAGGTTTTAGAGAGAGAAAGAGGGAATAATTGGTGTTTTTAAGAGAGAGAGGAAAATAAGGGACGGTTGTTTTAGGGATTCAAATTTTGAAACGCCAGATTTCACTTGTGGGCGGTCGCTCACCTGACCTTGGGCGGTCGCCCACCTGTCCAGAAACTCCAACCCTTTAACAATTTCAATGTGGGCGGTCGCTCACTCAAACCTAGGCGGTCGCCCACCAGCACAGCAAGTTCTATCTTTTTGTTCCACCAGACTGGGCGGTCGCACACACCATCCTGGGCGGTCGCCCACATGCACAGAAACTCCACAGTCTTTACAAACCAAGCATGGGCGGTCGCCCTCAACACCATGGGCGGTCGCCCACATGTCCAGTGGAATTTTTCTGGCCACCACCTGCACAACACCAAGCAAGCAAACACCAAGCATAATATCCATTGATATATCACAATTCGACCCATATTTTGACCGCACTTTCGCTGCCTACGTCCCCATTGCTGTGGGCGGACTACCCATCAACAATAGGCTCAGGTCACCGTAGTTCGACACGTTCCCGAAATACAAAAAAACAAAGCTTTTTTTTTTTTTTTTTTTTTTTACATATAAAGTAAACAATAAAATGAAAACTAAAACTCTCCACCCCCAAACTTAATGATTACTTTGTCCTCAAAGTGATGAAAACAAAGAAAAAATTAAATTTAAGGGTACTACAATACACTACTTACCTTGGGTTGCCTCCCAAGCAGCGCTTTTGTTTAACGTCGTTAGCTCGACGGACTGACTTTCTCAACGCTTACGGATCCTTCAAATCGATCCTCTCAACATCCTTCAATCCCAAAGCTCCATCCAAATAAGGCTTCACTCTTTGTCCATTGACCTTGAACCTATTGTTCGTAACCGGATTCACCAACTCCACGGCTCCATGAGAATACACGTTCACTACTTCAAACGGACCACTCCACCGAGAACGTAACTTTCCCGGGAAAAGCTTCAATCTTGAATTGAACAACAACACCTTGCTTCCCGGAATAAGTTCCTTGTGCCAAATCTTTTTGTCATGGTACCTTTTTGTTCTTTCCTTGTACAATCGGGAGTTCTCATATGCCTCCAACCGATGCTCTTCAAGCTCATTCAAATGAAGTAACCTTTGCTCACCGGCTAGTTGCAAATCCATATTCAACTCCTTGATTGCCCAAAATGCTTTATGCTCAATCTCCACCGGCAAATGACAAGCTTTCCCAGACTAGCCGGTAAGGACTCATTCCAATTGGCGTTTTGTAGGCGGTGCAGTACGCCCACAATGCATCATTTAACCTCGAGGCCCAATCCTTCCTGTTTGGCTTCACCGTCTTTTCAAGAATGGCCTTTATTTGCTTGTTACTCACTTCCACTTGCCCGGAAGTTTGGGGATGATACGCGGTTGCAACCTTGTGATTCACCCCATACTTCTTCATGAGTGCTCCAAAAATTTTGTTGCAAAAGTGAGAACCACCATCACTTATAATCGCCCTTGGAACGCCCATGAACCTACTAAAAATCACATCTTTGACAAACTTGACAACAATATTAGCATCGTTAGTCAGGGTAGGAATTGCTTCCACCCACTTTGACACATAATCCACCGATACTAAAATGTATTCAAAACCACATGAAACAACAAAAGGACCCATAAAATCTATGCCCCATACGTCAAACAAATCCACAACCAAGTTATTCGTGAGAGGCATTTCATCCCGCTTACTAATGTTACCGGTTCTTTGGCACTGTCACAACTTTTACTAAAAATGTATGCATCTTTAAAAAGACTTGGCCAAAAGAAACCCGATTGTAACACTTTTTGAGCGGTTTTCTTTCCACTAAAATGACCTCCACAATGCAATTCATGACAAAAAGAAAGAACATTTTGTTGCTCATTTTCATGAATGCATCTACGAATAACCATATCGGGACCATGTTTAAACAAATATGGGTCATCCCAATAATATTGCTTAACCATTGACAAAAATCTTTTCCTCTCTTGACTTGAAAAATCTGGATTTAGAACCCCGTAGCCAAAAAATTTACAATGTCGGCATACCAAGGTTCACAATCCTTAACAACAAATAAGCGCTCATCGGGAAATTTTCATTCAAGGGAATTTCACTCACACACCCCTTTTCAAGTCTAGACAAGTGATCCGCCACAACATTCTCACAACCCTTTTTGTCTTTGATGGAAATATCAAATTCTTGTAAAAGTAACATCCATCTTAACAATCGGGGTTTAGCATCTTGTTTGGACGGCAAATAACGTAATGCAGCATGGTCCGAATAAATAATCACTTTAGATCCAAGCAAGTAAGAACGGAATTTTTCCAAAGCAAATACCACCGCCAAGAATTCCTTCTCGGTTGTAGTATAGTTCAATTGAGCATCATTCAACATTCTACTTGCATATTGGATCACATGTGACTTTTATCGATTTTCGACCCAAAAGCTGCACCCACCGCAAAATCGGATGCATCACACATTATCTCAAAGGTTGAGTCCAATCAGGACCCACAAGAATAGGAGCTGAAGTCAATTTCTCCTTCAACAAATTAAAAAGAATTGAGACATTCTTGGTCAAAGACAAATTCCGGCTCGTTAGAAAGCAAGTTTGTTTACGGCTTACAAATTTTAGAAAAATCTTTTATAAAACGCCGATAAAAACCCGCATGACCAAGAAAGCTACGAATTCCCTTAACATTTGTTGGCGGAGGCAATTTAGATATTATCTCAATTTTTGCCTTGTCAACTTCAATCCCTTTTCTTGAGACCAAATGACCCAACACAATTCCATGCTTAACCATAAAATGACTTTTTTCCCAACTTAAAGTTAAATTGGTATCACAACATCTTTTAAGAACCAAAGTCAAATTATCTAAGCATGCATCAAACGAATTACCATATAACGAAAAATCATCCATAAATACCTCAACAAACCTACCAATCATCTCGGAAAAGATCGACATCATGCACCTTTGGAATGTAGCAGGAGCATTGCATAAACCGAAGGGCATCCTCCGATATGCAAATGTTCCAAAAGGGCATGTAAATGTGGTCTTTTCCTGATCTTCCGGAGCAATGGGAATCTGATTATAGCACGAAAAACCATCTAAGAAACAATAATATTCTTGACCAGCCAGCCTCTCTAGAATTTGGTCAATAAATGGCAAAGGAAAGTGATCCTTTCTAGTCGCCGCATTAAGTTTTCGGTTATCGATAACCATGCGTTGACCAGTGACCATTCTAATAGGCAAAAGCTCATTATCCTCGTTCTTAACAACAGTAATTCCGGATTTTTTAGCAACCACATGAACAGGACTTACCCACTTACTATCGGAAATAGGATAGATAATACCCGCATCTAACAGTTTCAAGACTTCTTTTCTTACCGCCTCAAGCATGTGCGGATTCATCCTCCTTTGATTCTGCCGGACTGGCTTGGCATCATCCTCCATATGGATTTTATGCATACACATGGTTGGGCTTATTCCTTTTATGTCCGTAATGCTCCAACCAAGTGCGGACTTATGTCGCCTCAACACATCCAACAACTTCCTTTCCTGCAATTCTGTTAAGTCCGAAGCAATAATAACAGGCAAAGAATCATTTGCACCAAGAAAAGCATACTTTAAGCTAGATGGAAGTTGTTTAAGATCCAATTCGGGAGGAGAGACAATAGATGGCAAATGCTTAGGATTAAAATTACCTAAAGATTCTAGAGGAACCTTTTCAGTAATTACCTCCATAACATCCATCTCAGAAAGAATGGCCCTCGCCTCATTTTGATCAAAAACACCTTCCATAACTAACTCATCCACAAACTCAGAAACAAGAGAGCCCTCAACATCATGCTCAAATAACACAGAATTTTCAGCAACATCACAAAATAAACACTCATTAACCTCATATGGCTTTTTCATGGAATCAAAGATAGAGAAATTAACAATTTCATCCATGACAGTTAAAGACAAACTTCCATCTTTCACATTAATCACCGCATCCGCGGTAGCCATAAAAGGTCTCCCCAACAAAATAGGGACATCATTCACATCTTTAGAATCTCTCTCCATATCAAGAACCACAAAATCAACCGGGATAATTAATTTATCAACTTGAACTAAAACATCTTCTACTATTCCCTTTGGATATTTGACCGAACGGTCCGCCAGTTGCAAGGTCATAGTAGTAGGTTTTAGTTCACCCAACCCAAGCTCCACAAACAAAGAATAAGGCAACAAGTTAATGCTAGCTCCTAAATCTAACATTGCCCTCACTTTCTTAGAGTCCCCCAAAGAAATCATCACATTAAAACTACCGGGTCTTTAAGCTTAGGAGGCAAATTCTTTTCAAAAACAGCACTAACTTGGTCCGAAACCACAATTTTTTCGTTCGGGGCATACTTTCTTTTATTTGTGCTCAATTCCTTGAAAAATTTAGCATAGGAAGGAATATTTTTAATTACATTGAGCAAAGGCAAATTTACATTCACCTTAGAAAGCATGTCATACAACTCTTTAAATTGTGTTTCGACCTTACTCTTGACCAATCTCCCGGGAAAAGGAACAGGAGGCACATAAGGCTTAAGAGGTGGAGTTGGAAGTTTCTCCTCGGGAGTCACTTCAACTCGTTCCTCAACCACCACTTCACTCTCATGCATTTTGTTATTATCTATAGGAGAAGGAGAAGAGTGTACCTCTGAAGAGTCTTACCACTCCTCGGGGTGACGGCCTTTGCTTGTTCCGGTTGACTCGGTAGAGTACCGGATTGTGCTTTTGGAGTGCCTCGGCAATTTGACCCATCGATTTTCAAGCTTTTCGGGGAAGCTTCTTGGTTCCCCATTCGTTGGTCCATGATCACTTGATTACGGTTGAGCGGCTTGAATGAATTTACTGCAATGTTTCCTCCACACTTGGCCTTGCGAGCCCTTGTTCTTGCGACCGTTGCATTTGTGGTTGGTATTGTTCTTTGAAATTGACCACGCCCTTGATTTCCTCCCCAAGAGAAATTGGGATGATTCCGCCAACCCGGATTGTAAGAGTTGGAAAACGGATCATTCCTCACTCTTGGTTGAAAAGCGTTCATTGCATTTGCTTGCTCAAGAAATTCCGGAATTGGTCTCTCGTGGGCATCCCATAATATCATGGGAGTTCACATTACAAATTACACAACTCGTGCCCGAACTTCCCTCTCCTTGATTTCGCCCTTGGTTTTGACCTTGACTTTGAGCCGTCATCATTCCCATGAAATTCTTCATTTGAGTAGTCAATGCCGAAACTTGTTGCTTATTTAGAACATCATTGGACTCAACTTCATAGACACCTTTTCTTCCTCCCCTCACACTTTTACTGCCTGCGAATTCATGCCAAGTCTCTCATATAAGGCTCTTGTTTCATCCGCGAGTTTTCTCACCCATAGCACCCATTTGCGTTATCCACTTGGGCTTGACCTTGTTGAGTCAACCCATCATAGAAGGCCTGATTTAAGAGGGCTAAAGGAAACCCATGATGAGGACATTGGACTAGCAACATCTTGAATCGATCCCAAGCTTCATGAAAAGCTTCACCGGCTCTTGATTGAAAGACATTATCTTGGACCTCAAGTCGGATGTCTTTTGATGAGAGTAAAACTTTGCCATGAACTTGTTGTAGACTTCCGTCCAAGTGTTAAGAGAGGCCGGAGCAAGTGCCATAAACCATGTCTTGGCGGCATCCTTCAAAGTATAAGCGAAAGCACCTCATTCTCAGCTTGCTCTTACGTTAGTTGCCCCGATGGAAAACCTTGCACGGTGCTATAGAACTCTCTCATGAAGGTAATTGGGTCTTCGATGCCATCCCATGAAATGAAGGGAGCATGTTGAAATGGAGATTCTTCAACTCATAACTCCTTCTTTGCTTGTGGGAGTACAATGCATGATGGAGATGGTTCAATCACCTGGGCGTGCAAAATCACCCATCATTTGTGGTTCCGCCATTTTCACTTCCTCTTCAGAATCGGAAATCTCGGACTGTTGAGAGTAAACCGAATCACTTTCCGAATCACTTGGTTCCGGGTGCTTCCTCTTGTTGACGCGATGAATGTTGTGGTCAATTGGTAACAAATCGGGTTGTAGTGACCTACGACCAAACATTCAAATCTGCGACACCAAGTTAAAACACTACAAAAAAAATATATATATATATATATACACAAAATATTATTCACAATAGCAAATAATTAAAACAACTTTAAATTTCACGTCCCCGGCAACGGCGCCAAATTTTGACGAACGTCGAAAACGTCAAAAATAAAATTCCAACTCAACTATCTACAATTGATTTGTAAATAGGGTAAGACGGGTCGAACCACAGAGACACAAAATTTAAAGTGTAGGAATTACTGCTAGAACAAAAAGTTGTAACGTGAAGGAGTTGTTTGGTTTGTTTTAAAACTAAATTTTCTACGAAAATTAAGTAGAGTTTGATTGTAGAAGATTTCAATAATAAGGAGACTAATTCCCGGAATTGGCTTCACAAGTTATGTTCAAATTTCACATTTCATCAATCAAAGTACACTTGGGGTTTTGTTCTTACGAAAATATGATTGGGACACTTCGGCGGGTGATTTGCAATCAAGTGTTTCTAACTAATCTACTCCCTTGGCCCGTTCATAGATTAGCTAAAAACCCATTGTAGAACTTAAGAACATAAAATAAACCACAATTCTTATGAATCTTTTGGCGAGGATTCAACAAATTGTGAAAATCAAGCCAAGACTAATTTCAATTGTAAATTTGGCGGTTCGCAATTGAAATTCTAAACAATTCAAGAACAATTATTTGATCAAGACAAAAGTTCTAAAATTTCATTAAAAACAACTTGATTATCCCAAGTACTACTAAGATAAAAATGAAAAGTAAAACTTAAAACATAAAATGTTACCTCCAATTCCAAGAACTAAAAGTTTAGTTAGCCATGGAAAAGTAAGAGCACCAAGAAAATCTTAGGAAATTACTGAAAAAACTCTCTAGCTATGGAAAGAAAAATGACAAGCTACTTATATGAGTTCTCTAAAAAAAACAATAAAAGAAACTAATTAACTAAAATAGTAATTGTCTTCTTCTAAAAACCCCCAGCTGAAATTAAAAGTCTTAATTAAAACCCATGATCAGCCACAATTAATAACCATTAGTTAATTCCCATCACTTTGCTCCAATCAGGGTACATTCTTGTCTTAAACGCCTCGTGGGCGGTCGCCCACAACACCTCACAGGCGGTCGCCCACACTGCGAAGGATTTTGTCTTCACCTCTCATCTTTGGTGAGCGGTCGCCCACAAGTCCTGTACGGTCGCCCGTCCAACGGAAGGTTCAAGCTTTCAACATTATTTCTCTGAGCGGCCGCCCACCTCAACCTGAGCGACCGCCCACAATGACGGACTGTTGGGCCATTTTCTTTTCTTTCCTTTGGCCCAGCTTGCTTCAAAGGCCCTGCTTTGGCAAAAGCTTTGTGATGTTTTAACCTCTCCTTCTTCCTTTTTTTACTCATTTGAATTCCGTCCGTCCCACAATTGCCATGTTCCATTTTCCACTTGATTTGTTCACCATTTTTCCCAATTTCCAACTTTGCACCACTGAAACTAAAAACACTAAAAACTTCCATTAAACAAACAAAACTCAAGGATTAAGCAAATAATAAGTTCAAAAAGTAGTCAATGGATGAGTGTAAAACTCACTCATCAAATACCCCCAAACTTAGACATTTGCTAGTCCTCGAGCAAACACTAAAACACAAAACAACTAAACGAACAAAAATATCAATTTAGCGACGGAAATATCCGTCGCTAAAATGGTTCGAAAATAAAATGACAAATTAAATAGAGACGGAAAATCTGTCGCTAATCCTTCGACGTACATATCTGTAGCTAATTTAGAGACGGACATATCTGTCTCTAATTTAGAGACGGACATATCCGTCTCTAAAATAGATACAAAACAGCGATGCCCAATTTAGCGACGAACCTGCATCCACGGAATAGCTACGGAACAAATCCGTAGCTAAACATGATTTAGCTACGGAATCTTCAATTTAGCTACGGAATTTGCCGTAGCTAAAATCGATTTTCCTTGTGGGTATAAAGATTGAAGACTGAAGAAAATAATTCGCATCTAAGGTACAAGGCAAGATTGGTTGTGAAGGGTTTCAGTCAGAAAGAGGGGATAGATTTTGGAGAGATTTTCTCACCAGTTGTGAAGATGTCATCTATTCGAGTTGTTCTTAGTTAAGCTGTTAGTATGGACTTGGAGATTGAGCAGTTGGATGTGAAGACCGCTTTTCTACATGAAGATTTAGAGGAAGAAATTTTCATGAAGCAGCCAGAGGGTTTCGAGGTAAAGGGAAAAGAAAACCTAGTCTGCAAGTTAAAGAAAAGCTTATATGGGTTGAAACAGGCTCCAAGACAATGGTACAAGAAGTTCGAGTCATTCATGGGGACGCACAAATATACCAGGACAGCTTCTGATCCTTGTGTTTTTGTCAAGAAATTTTCTGATAATGATTTCATAATTTTACTGTTATATGTTGATGACATGTTGCTTGTTGGTCATGATATCAGGAAAATTGACAAGTTGAAGAAGGAGCTTAATAAGTCTTTTGCCATGAAGGATTTGGGTCCAGCAAAACAAATTCTTGGCATGAGAATTAGCAGAGACAGAAAAGAAAAGAAGTTGTGGTTATCTCAGGAGAGGTATATAGAGAAAGTTCTTGAAAGGTTCAACATGAATAAAGCCAAGCCCGTTGGTACTCCACTTGCTAGTCACTTCAAGTTGAATTCAGAAGAGTGTCCTTCCAGTGTGGAAAAGAAACGGGAAATGGAACGAGTTCCATATGCTTCAGCAGTTGGTAGTTTGATGTATGCAATGGTGTGTACAAGGCTAGACTTAGCTCATGCCGTTGGTGTTGTTAGCCGGTTTCTCAAAAAATCCAGGTAGAGAACATTGGGCAGCAGTTAAGTGGATTTTCAGGTATCTCAGAGGCACTTCCAAGCTATGTATTTATTATGGAGATGGCAAGCCAGTTCTAGAAGCCTTCACAGATTCAGATACGGCTCGTGATTCAGATACAAGGAAGTCTATATCAGGGTACTTGGTTACATTTGCAGGGGGAGCAGTTGCATGGCCGTCAAGGTTGCAGAAGTATGTTTCACTATCTACCACAGAGGCAGAGTTCATTGCATCAACGGAAGCTTCAAAAGAGATGTTGTGGATGAAGCGGTTTACTCAAGAAATTGGGTGTATACAAGAGAGGTATGTAGTATTCTGTGATAGTCAGAGTGCTATTCACCTTGCGAAGAACTCGAGTTTTCATTCCAAGTCGAAGCATATTGATGTTCGTTATCATTGGATTCGTGATGCATTGGAATCCAAGTTGCTTCACTTCGAGAAGGTGCACACTGATTGGAACGGTTCAGACATGATGACAAAGAGTTTGCCAAAGAAGAAGCATGATATCTGCTACGAGATCGCGGGTATGATGGAGTTCTCAATATAATCAACATTGTCGGGAGGGGGAGTTTGTTGGGTTTTTTTGTCCCTCCTAGTTGATTAAAACCCATCTTTATTTTTATGTTTCTTAGTTTATTTTGGCCCAAACTCTTGGCCCACTTATAGGACTTTTAGGGTACTTATTAGAGTCATTAGTTTATTTAAATTGGCAGAAAAAAAAGGGGGTAGTAGCAGCCGTGAAAACAGTAGGTGAAACAGATTTCCCGAGTACAACACTCCTTCAGCGCAGCAGTTTTCTTTTCACGATTCCCGCTTCGTTTGTGATCCGATCGGGGTGATTTTTTCGCCTGGTTCTTCGTAAGAGATAGAGCTTCGATCCTACTAGCTTTGATCGAGTTTCTCAGATCTCTAGAGAGGTGATTTTCTGGTTCGAATTTGCTGCAGATTGTGGAGTTTTTGTTGGACTATTTTTGCTGTTTTGGTTTAGATCAAGTTTATTGTTCTTGATCATTATTTGGGTTGTGCTCTCTTGTACCGAACCTTTATTTACGTAGTAGTGGATTTTCTGGACTTGGTCCCGGGGTTTTTACTTCTCGATCTGAGAAGGTTTTCCTCGATAACAATTCTCGGTGTCGTTATTGCTTTTGGTGATTGTCTATCCATATTGCTTTGGTTATTATTTCTGCGATATTAGTATTTTCTGCTCCTAACAGGTTCACATAAGTAGAGAAAGTTTATTTCGCATTATTACTCTCTCTCTCTCTCTCTCTCTCTCTCTCTCTCTCTCTCTCTCTCTCTCTCTCTCTCTCTCTCTCTCTCTCTCTCTCTCTCTCTCTCTCTCTCTCTCTCTCTCTCTCTCTCTCTCTCAATATGTGCATTGTGCTTGATTTTTGTGTATGCGTTTGATTTATGTATATGGGTCTGTGTATGGTGGTTCCTGTGTAAGGCTTTGATTTTTCAGAGTTTAGGCGACTTCAAACAATTTTTTTTTTGAAGGAGCACAATTTTTTTTAACAAACATTAAATATAAAACTTATTATTAAAATTAGAAGTTTTTTTATGCATTAAAAATACTGGTGTTAAATATTAATTTAAATCATATAAAAAAAATAATGAGTAAGAGTAGTAATAAATCTGATTTGGATATAATATATATTTTTGAAAGAATTTTAGATATATTTTTTTTAGACGAGTATATATTGTATATTTTTTTAGATATAATTATCTTGGAGATTAATATTTTTTTATCACAATTTATTCAGTTTAAACAATTTTTATTTAATTATATTTAAACATTAGTTTTATAAAAAACTAGTTTTTTTTCTAACATTAAGGAAAAATTATTTTTTTACAATGACACTTAATAATATATGCACTAACATTATTTTTCACTGGCATTTTTTTTACACTAACACTAGCCCTTTTTTGCCCTACGCTCTGGCACTCTTTTACACTGGCATTTTCTTACACTAACACCGACACTTTTTTGCATTAATATTGACACTTTTTTACACCGGTACTTAATAATAAATGCAATGACACTCTTTACACTGCAATTTTTTTATACTAACATTAACACTTTCTTACATTGACACTTAATAATATATATAATGACACTTTTTACACTGACATTTTTTTACAATAACACTGCGACTTAAACCCCATTTTTCTTTAACTTAAAAAAATACGTTTTTACGAGATTTTGGCTTAAACATTAACAAAATTCTTTTTAAAAAACATTAATATGTGTTTGCTTAGTCAGCAGCATCTGTGGTGCCATGTTTCACAAAAATTTACACATAAGCGTGATTTAATGGTGTTTTAAACGGAAATATAACTGATGGCCTACATATTCCCACAATTGCATAGGAAAAGAACATAGGATAAGAACGAAATCGAAAAAAAAAAAAGCTTCAGGGACAAAAGGGAAAAATGTCTCATAGAAGGGATTAAATAGAAATAGGTACTTTACTCCCTAATATACACCACTTGTATTGAAGCTGGGCATTAGATTATCGAGTTAATTGTCATATAACCTTACCTTACTATTTAGTTTTTACACTTTAACCTTTATACTATCGAACCGATTATTATTACACGCATATTATTTGAAAAATAACCAAAATCATTATAAATGTGAACGGACGTTAAACAGTGTTAAAGAGTGTTAGTAACTTAACGAGTTAAATATTTATTTAGTCACTAACCTATTGATTGTTTTTCTTTTTTATCACAAACAATTATAATTTTCTTGTTTGTCTTTTTTTTTTTAGTACACAATTATAATATTATTATTTTTTTGAAATTCCTAACCACCTAATATTAATTCTAGCCATCAAGGGGTATTGAACCCAATACTTATACGAGGGAGAGAATTAAATCTGCTCAAAAAGTCGATTGGGCACAAGCCCTTTGGCTCACAAATATAATTTTTTTTAAAAAAAAATAAACAATTACTTAAAAAAACAATTATTCTTGAAAGGATAACAATTACGGTTTTATTTTTTATTTTTCTTTTCTCTTTAATTTTTTAATTCCCTTTTACTGATTCCTTTTTACAAATTACTTTATTTTCTAAATGTTTTCCTTTCTTTATACAAAATACGAACACACATTTCCCACAACCACCAATCTAAGCTATCAACAACCGTCACCACCGCCTCAACACCGACGTCACAAGCCCACCACCATCACTATAGCAAAATTCAACCTGTCGCCACCATCCATCCTCACCATTACTAACATCATCACCATCCAACCAAACCGCCCCACTACTACCATTCAATAACCCATCTCCATTCAATACCCAAATCAAAATTAAACATAAATTCATGACAACCTTTTATGCAAGAAATCAAAAATTCAAAATCAAAATAAATAAAATGGATAAAGATTGTGTTACCATAAAAACCAAAATCAACAATCAAGGTTGAGTGAAAATTATATAAATTCATCAAGACCTTTTGAAATTAATACAATAGGTAGTCAAAATCTGCAATCTCGGCTTCGGCGACATTGAAGTTCGACCATTTTTGAGGCTTCAATGATTTGAAGCCTTCACTGTCAAATAAAGGCTGAATAGAGAAGGGGGAAGACGGAGAGACTTGAGGAAGGAAAATCCCAGATCTGGGTTCCATTGTGGTGGCGTAGGAGTAGGGGCGGAGTGGAGGGTGAGGACGAACAATGAGGCGTGGGGATTGTGTCGGTGTTGACGGAGAAGAAGGGCGTCGAACTAGGGGCGTGGACCTGAAAGAGAGAGAGAGAGAGACGTGGGTTTGTTTAGATTAGGGAGAATAAAGAAGAGGCGGCTTTGGGGTGGTGATGCGTGGGTGTCGACAGAGAATAGGAAGAAGGCGACGGCAATGGGAGTTGGGAATTTCGTGGTTGTGGGGATGACATGGGTTTTGACGAGTGAGGGTGAAGAGACCCGAAAGGAAGCGGTGACAGTCGCCGGAGAAGAAGGCGACAGAAAGGAAAGGGGAGGTTAGTGGTTGGGGAGATAATAAATTCGTTTTTTTTTTTTTTTGGAAGGAAAAGGGGAAGAGGGTGTTTGTAAAAAAAGGTTTAAGGGATGAGGGGAGTGTTTGTAAATTGGTTTTTATAAAAAAAATTATAAATGTTTGTGATTAATACGAAAAAGATTCAATAGGTTAGGGACTAAATAAGCATTTAACTCGTTAAGTTATTAATGCCCTTTAACATTCGTTTACATTTTTAACAATTTTGGTTATTTTTTAAATAGTACACGTGTAATAATAGTCATTTTGATAGTACAAAAGTCAAAATGTAAAAACTGAATAGTACGCAGGTCCATATGATAATAAACTCTCTTAGATTATCCAAATGTGAAATGACTAATGATAATAAACTCTTAGATTATCCAAATGTGACATGACTAACTTTTTGATGCTTGTATTGAAGTTGGACATTAGATTATCCGAATGACCATCATTTTATGATTAAAAACAATTCTTGAATTTATTTATTCCCTCTATCTCTAAATAAATATTCATTTTTTTAAAAAAAAAATCTCAAAAATAAATATTCATTAAAAAAATAATCCCAAAATGAATGTACTTTTTAAAAATAACTTTGCCCCTAATTGTTTTTTAACAAATTTTCTCACTAGTCACATGCAAAACTAAATGTTTAAAAAGTGAAAAAAACAATAATATTTATACATCTTTGCCATTTAATTGTACATAAGAAAATATTTCCAGAGAGTGTCCCCTAAAAGAGATTTGAACATTCATTTAGGGACAGAGGGAGTATTTATTTATTTATTGAAGTAACAATTCTTGAATTTTTAAGAAGACCAATTGCATCCAAAATAGGAAACAAGCTGAAAGTCTAAAATGTCTACAGGTATTTATAGAGTACAAAGGAGAACAAGCTATGCCTTCCATGGAAACTATTCATGCTCAGCAATTGATCATCTACTGCAAAAAAATCTTAATGGGTAGTGCTATTCACACTACCTGATTTAAAAAAAGTAGTGAAAAGAACATTGGTTTCTTAAAAGTCAATATTCACTTTAAAATTGGAGAAATGAGAAATAAAGAAGCTGTTTGGCAAACACACGTCGTGCAAAAGAGAGTGAATTGGATTGGAGGGAGTTGGCGGCGTTTGGTAAGAGATAGGTGAGCCCTACTCACGTGATTAATTTAAAACCTCACATCACTGTTTATTCAATTTTTGATTTTATTTCTTTTAACCAAAAATAAAAAATAAGTATATTAGGTGGAATTATAAATAAAATCATTATACTAAAAAAGAAATTTAACAAATTATAACATTAAATATAAAATACAAAATAATTTAATTCATTTCATGTCTTCTCAATCCAATACAACAAATTTGTTAGTACAATTAGAGCGCACATGCAAATATTTATTATAAATGTTAATTCGATCAAAATATGGAGTACCCCATTCAGCTGCGCAATTATGTCTGAAATGAATCCACTGTGGCATGATTGTCGGCACCGGGTACCCTCCTGTCAATGTTACTTTGACGTAATGATTATTATTAACATGCCCGATTGCAATAGCAACATGTTGATTACACAGTGGAGGATTAGATCGGAGCGGTAAGTGCGTTATGCTACCTGATATGCTTAGAACATGTAATATCACATTGTACTTCGAAGCAATCAGGACTCCCATATCAGGCATGGTCATCCAATGCTCAGGAGGTGCACTTCTGTTTGACTCGAAGAAATTCAAGGAGTTGTAAGCATTAAACCATCCTCCAACGCCAAACATCTCGACATATTCTTCTTTGAACATGTTTAACTCTTCTATCAACTAATAACGAATAGTGGGCCATGCATATTCATGAAGACCAAGACAGACAGCTATTGCTCGAAATCCACAATTTCCATCAGATCTTACATCGTGCACCTGCGTGATGTAAGGATGAAAAATAGTCGGAAACTGAAAAATAAATGGATGGAAAGAGTATTGTTGGTCAAAAGAGTAACTATGTCTTGTTGGTTCCGTATACTGAGTATTTTTAAGATCAACGAATCTTGCTGAAGAGCAACTATGTCTACTGGGTTTTTGAGCCGGCACAGGCGGATCAACACCAACAAATCTTCTTTGAAGAAAAACCATGTCTACTAGGTTTTAGAAGGCAAATGCGGATCAATATGACTTTTTTGAATATTTTATCCTTTAATGAGGGACGACCGCAAGTCTTGTGAACAACTGGATCACGAACTAAAGTTGTTGATGGCGCGATTATCTCCCTTAACTTTCTCAATAAACTGAACTTACCAGATCTCGATTTTTTCTTGAATTGTGCCTTAAACATTTGTAACTCCGGTTCGCAACCAAAATCATCATCTTCTAAGGATGTGCACGGCAATAAATCAAGCTTCCTCCAAAACATATCTATTGCGTCAAGTGGAATAGAACGATCTCCTTTGAAGTATACTACTTGTTCATGCGCACACGGCAACCCATGACTCGTGCGTAATTGACATCCACATTTCTTGGAAAAAATCCTTTAACTTTGGACCGCTCAAATTCCTTGGACATTATGTCAAGTGCATGAGTTGAAATGAAACCATGCAATTCTTGGAACAGTCTTTGTGTTGAATCGATGTTGAATGATAATTTTGTTACATTCAAGACTTCCTTGGATCGATATGACTTGTGACTAGACGACTGGTGAATATACGACAATGACCTTTCTAAATCCGATCGTGGGGATTCCAAGTATTTTTAACTTGGCATGCCGACTCTCCACTCTATTAGTTGTGTGATTTCCAAAGTTCGAAATTTATCTATCCAAGCAGCTACAAACATTTCCTTATAAGGTATCAACCAATTTGCATTTACATAACTAAGAACACCTGAAAAGTCAAAAAACAAAAATCAATTTTATGAGTATTTATTTATAAACATAATTTTTTTGAATATTTAATTTAAGAATACTGAAAAATCAAGCAATATTGCTTCAAGTTGTTCCAAATTGAACAAGTATGCTTCCTCAGTTTCAGATTCAACCAACATATTCCATGCTCGATAAAATGAATTCCAAGATTCCTTTGATTTTAATGATGGCCTGCACTTTTTCAAAATATTTTGGTAGATGTGCCATCTACAAAGTAGTCCTTTAGCTTAGGAAACACATTGTTGCATGCTTTCATCAAAGCCCAATGCCCTGCGTGACAATAACACGGGAAGCGGTGCATCCATTACATTGTTGTCCTAAGACAACGTAATGCCCAAGTATAGCTCGACTCCGTTTCACTATGCATAAATACAAATGCAATGCAAAAGGTCATATTTGTCGAAGTTACACCAACAATTTCAAGAAGAGGCATCTTGTACCTGTTGGTGTTATATGTTGCATCTATCAACAAAACATGTGGAAATGCACGCCATATCTCCAAAGATTTTGGATGAGCAAAAAATAAATCTTCTAATTCGTTAGTTGAATCATTTGTACGAAACTCAAAAACATATTCGTTTTTTTGTAAAAAATCCATGACAACTTGCATTTGAGTTTTATCAGCTTTTTCCATAGTTCGAAGCTTATGGCGTGCATTGTATATGTTTTTGACAATAGACACATTATCCGGATTTTGTTGCTTTACTATTGGCAAGATATCACGTGGTTTCACGTTCTTTCTTGACAAATCTTCCACTAATCTATATTCATCTCCGGACAACCTTCTTGAATATGGATGACCTTCCATATGTAACGCAGCGTCATGATTATGTAATTCACATATAACATTCAAACTCCAGCAATCATCAATTCGTAAAAAAATTCCTTCTAATTCGAATGGACAACCAATTTTTTTTGTGCCGGCACGTCTTGTGGAGATTTTATTACTTTTGTAGATGCCACCTCGATCACATTGAAATACAATTCTAGAAATTTTTCCGGATGAACTTTTCACTGATCTTTTTATAACAATAGTATACCCAAGAGAAAATCTTTTTTTTTACCGCAAATAAATAAATAAGTGATTTCTTCATCAAAAACTCATCATCAAAATTCTAATTGATGATGAGTTATCCCGTTCCTAATCTTTTTATCAGGAGTATTTCAATTATATTTGATATCCATTATTATAATGAACTTTTACTAACAGCAATTAACATGTAATTTTTTTGTTTTTTTTTTTGATAAGAACAATTAATATTTAATTATATTGCGAAAATATTTTTAATCGGCAGTAGACAAACATCAGGTTTCATTATAAGTAAGAAGGTTAGGTTGGATTGCCTTCTACAGTAATGCTTGAGGCACAAAAAAGTCACAAATTCCGGCCATAAGATCCTTGTTCGTAGTTATTGATATATGGTCTCACAAATTTTTTCCTACTTGATAAAAACGAGTATTTTTATTTTTATTTTTTTGCAATAAAGGGCTCTCTTTTTCCTTTTTTGCAATAAAGGGATAGAAGGTCTTACTCGAAAAGGATAACAATTATTTCACAAAATGTTTAGCACGTTTTTTATTATTTCCTCCATCTTAAAAATTACAGAAAACTAATATTTAACTTGTTTAATATTTTTAAGAAAAAGAATGATCATCTCATCTTTATTAAATCAAGGGTAAGATATGAAAAAAAAGCCAAAAAAAAAAGGAAAATAAAAAAATAATCGCTATATTACCTTATTTGTAGAAAATTTGCATGTGTCATTGCCATCCATTTCATTCACGTCTTCATTATTATCATCTTGAGCTAGTTTATCATCTTCCTAAAAAAGTGAAAATATAAAAGAAATAACCTAATAATTAATAAAATATATTGCAGAGATTTCAAAATAAATTATAAAAATGTAAGTTAAAATTACCTCATCACTTGATTCATCTAACAATTGACCTTCTCTCCAATATTCCATTTGGTAGAGGAATCTGCGGCCGTGGGGGTACTTGAAAAGGCAAAGAGTCACGATAATGATATTATGGTGAGGTTAGATTGATCCTGTTGTGGCTGGTACTTCTATTTATGTCCTATTTTTATTTGAAAAACCTGATGTTTGAGCTGTTTGTCCTTTTCCTTTTACTCCCTTCACGGTTTTTTTTTTTTGCATATTAAGAAGCAAAATTTTCTTTTTCAATAAGTTACACGTCTTTTTTAACAAGTCACACGCTCAACAAGAAAAAATTGCATTAAATTTTGTCAGTCAACACATTGGTTATTGCATTTACTCTATTAATTAACCATACCCACCCTTTTCCAACACTTTTCACAGAGAGAGAGAGAGCTCAGTCCCAGGACTCTCACCCCTTTTCCAACACAGAGAAAAAAATTGCATTAAATAGTTGTCAGTCAACACTACTTTGGTTAGTGTGTTAGTGTATTTGGAAAAAAAAAAGTAGTGTGTTTAGAAAATCCCTTAATAAAATGTTCCTGAATTCCAAGCTTTCTGCTTTTCAGGACTCAATTGCTGCAATTGTGGTAGCATGTCCGGCCAATAGTAAAAACAAAAATCATGTTCTGATGAAACTTGACAACTTCACAGGCATGGAATTTAAATTCTGAACACCTCCATTTGTCCCCCAAAAGAATGTTCCTCTTCACTTTTGGTTTGACCTTAAAGAATTGTTCCATTTTATTAAAAAATAAAATAATTTATATTGTAATTTCAAGAAAGAATAAGTAATTAAATAAAGCTAAATTTTTATACAGTTTGACTTGTTAAATGGGACCATTGATTAGAAGGGAGGGAGGGAGCATATGGAAAACAACATGCTTTCATCTGTTTTAAGTTACTTCATCCATCTCAAAATGAGTGTCCATTTTAAAGTTTTATAGGATAATATGAAAGTTTTTAAGCACTTTCAATAACATGAATACAATCTTTAAGAACCAATACTTACCAAGAAGTTTGTTGTGTGAAAAGTGCTTTCATTAGCTTCTCTCTGGGAATATGCTAATGGCGCTTTTAGAGGTATATTGCTTAATGACCTGAAGAGGGATTGGGCTGAAGCTTTAGATCTAGATCAAGATCTATATAGATAGAGAGAGAGAGAGAGAGAAATCGGAGGGGGGGGGGAAATGATGAAGACGTCGGGAAATAGTGTTGAAGTCTCCCAAATTCTGAAGGGATGATCGGAGAAGATGGAGAGAGACGGAGAACACGTGACATGGTGACAATGGGAAGAAGGCGGTGATTATAACAAAAAGAAAAGGAAAGGTCCCGAGACTAAAAATACACTTTACTTTTAGGTATCAAATTTATAGTAATCAATATAACCGGTACACGTAAAATAAATACTTCGATGTCCTCATAATAAATGTCGTTTTTTACTACCCCATATTATAAATACTCCCTCTCCTTTTGTTTTTAGAATAAATAACGTACCTTTTTTATATTAGTACGAATAATTCTTTGGTAATAATTTTAGGTTAATTTGTTTTTATAATAAATATTGTATTTTTTATGTTAGTGTAATTGAGGATTACAAAGTATTATTATAAGAGGATAAAACTATTAATATTAAATTATTAACACACCTAACACTAGGGGTGTAAATGATTCAGTTTGGACAAATTTAGATTTGGACAAATTTAGAGATCAAACCGCTAGTACTCGGTTTGGAGAAATCCCAAACCAAATTGAACCATGGAAAATTTCAAACCGAACCGAACCAAACCACCTCGCTTTGGTTCGGTTCAGTCTCAAACCGCAATTTCATTAAACGGTTCAAACCGCGGCGCGGTCCAAACCACAAACCTGTCCAAACTTCAAACGTTCCTCCTTACCTATTTATTTAAAAGACATATTAAAATTACAAAAGCACTTTAAACTGACATTGGTCTAACCAATCAAATGAATGTATCAATTTTTCCTTATTCAGCCCGATATGCTTGAATCACATTGCTAGATTAAGCACATGGAATAGCTAATGCTCTAGTGTCTGCACTTCAGATCTAAATAAATGTAATGCTTGTTTTTATTTGGACATTTCTTCAGGCTTCCAACAAGCATATCCAATGAGTTTAATTTAGAAGATAACTGATATAAACCAAGTGAAAGTGTACATTTTTATGCACAGTATTTTTGTAGACTATTGTTTACCCTGAAAAATAGAAGTACATGTACATGAAACTGCTGCATCTGCCATGATGATGGAATTATAATGTTTTAGCAGATATGTATGTGGACGCATATATAAATGCACTGGAACTGGAACTGGAAAGAAAGGAAAAGGGAAAGGGATTGGGTATTTAGATTTTGGAATAGGTGATTAGGGTTTGAAAAATCAATGGTGGAAAATAAATAAAAAATAATCAACGGTTAAGATAACGGTTTGGCGGTTCAGCTCGTTGATTAAGTTTGGCGGTTCAGCTCGGTGGTTTGGTTTGGCGGTTCAGCTCGAAATGGTTCGATTCGGTTTGGTTCGGTTTGGATCACAAACCAAACCGAACCGCATAGTTTATAAATTTTTAAAATCGAGCTTAACCGTTAATCGTTAAAAACCAAACCAAACCACATAGTTTGGTTCGGTTCGGTCTCAAACCGCGGGTTGAACCGAACCGTTGACATCCCTACCTAACACGTTATTGAAAATTGCATGTAAAGTTACTAAATTGACCCATCCAAACTGTTTGTGGACAATAGACTTATTAGAAAGCCACCGTCATCGTATGATTTCCTGAACTCCCGTTAACAAGCAACCACAACAAGAGATGAGATCCTCTATACCAAAATGATGTATCATTGTATATACCACATATAAAATCTTGACATGTGTCAAATATGAAGTTGAAAACTTAACTCCCGTTACATAATGGAATGAGGATGAATTAGGAAACTCAATTATGCACATGATTTCCTAAATCATTGTATCCTCCAAAACCCTAATCGACAACTACAAAACTAATCAACTCTCATTGCTCAATCAACCAGATTTGTATGCCGAATCTAAGATCTAAACCTGAAAGTGAGTGTTGGGTGATGTTAGAGTTTTTCAGATAAATGTGTGTAGGGATGATAAGCGAAAATGAAATAAGGGGTCGAAGGAAAGGAAATCTGGGTGTCTGCCATTAATGGTGAAATTGATGAAGCTTGGGAGAGAAAAAGGTGAGAGAGAAGGAGGGAGGAGGAGAGAGAGAAAGAGAGAGAGGGGGGTGTAATCATTAATGGTGAAACTGTGAAGCCTGTGACTTGAGGTGAGAAAGGAGGAGAAAAATGAGTACTTTTTTGTCCCCATTTCGTTATGTAACGGGAGTTAAGTTTCAACTTCATATTTGATACATGTCAAGATTTTATTTGTGGTAGGTATAATGGTACAACATTGTGGTACAGAGGATCTCATATCTAATAATAAAGCATACGAGGTTAAGGAGATTTTATTTCGAGATTTGCGGCATGCTTTCGGACTATCCATTGCTAAAGAGGCCGACAATGGCGCTTTTCCGTCTCCGTCGTTTATTGTTGCTGACGCGCTTTCACCACATTATCCCACAGCGCCGCTCTCCTTTTTGTCGCCTTGTTAATAAAGCTACCCCAAAGTTTAACATTTCTAGATGCAACTTTCACCCGCTAGTACTAGTGGGATGTATTGATATTTATAGTTTTAAATTTTTTTTGATATTTATCTAAACTATTAGGTAGTTATCGTAATAAAAATATTTAATTGTTTAGTTATTTGAAAATTCAAAAGTTAATTTAGTATATTTGATATATATTGATTTTTTTTTCTTAATATATGTTTGAAAGTTATAAAACTACAAGTATTTTTGAACGAATAGAGTATTAAAATTAAGTGAATAGATGTTTCAATGTAGTAATCTTAATTTTATTTTAAAAATAATGTTAGTAAAAATATAGAACTTTATGAAAATTACTACAATTACCATACATCAAAAGCATATTACATAAAAATTGGGTTATTTATTGACTTTTTTTTTAATTATTGGTATAATTTTATTGTTATCGTCATGAAGTTCGATCATATTCAACATTCCTAAATTAGACTTTTATCTTCATTTTTTTATTCACATTATAACACTATAAGATGGGAACTAAGGTAAGCCCAAACCTCAAGCGGAAAAAGGTAAAAATAAATTTGTTCTTGTGGAATAAACAAGTTAATCGCTCTATTATAAGTGATGATGAAAATTTTGGGTCCAAATTCGTGTGCCTGCCGTCTGCCCGCCATCTATTGCCCGCCTAATCTGCCATCAAACCCATTTAGTCTAGCCTGTGTAGAAAAGGTCGATCGAATCTGGAATTTAGGCCACGGGCCAGGCCAAGCCCGCAGGCTTTTTTGGCCTGCAAAGCCCGTCACTACAAAGACTGCCATATTTTATTTTATTTTTTATAAATATTAAATGTTTTGTATCTTAGAACATATGAATCATTGGCCTAATGGATTGGCCTTATGGATAAGTGCTATTATTTGCTTTAACTGATGATCAACTCCTCTCACACTCACTTCACCTTTTGAATTTTCCAAAATTTAGAAAAAAAATAATAAAAAAATCGTCTAGCCCGTTTCAGTAGATCCACAAGCAAATGGGGCGGGCCGGATATCATAAAAACGAACGAGCCGGGCCAGAAGAAGTAGGCCGGACTGAATCCGCCTGATTCGCGACTTGACATTAGGCGGTTGGGTCGGCCTGAGCCAACAAATTGTGCTTCATCAATTATAAAATTAGCCCCCTTACTTGGATTACACGTTCTTGGATGTTTTCATACACTTAATACTCTCTGTCACCAATCTTTCTATTCTTTTGCCGTGATTACGATTTTTTTTAAAAAATAATATGTAGTTAATGTAAATTTAAATCTTGTAATTGAAATGTCACCTACAATAATATAAATAACAAGTTTTATATTTTTATTAGGATAATTTAGTCAACATGAAATAATTGCTCAAAATTTATTAATAGTAATGCTAAAAAAGGTAAAAATATCATTTTAAAACAGAGGGAAAAGGAGTAATCTGTTAGTTTGATTAATAAAAAAAAAGTCAATGGCTCGAAAGTGAATTCATAAAAGAGTTGTTCTTGTGTGAAACTAGTTCTAGGATAAGCTATCCTAAAACCTGTTTTGCGAAAGTGTCTTTTCTAGTACAATAAAGTGCATGTTGCATTATAAACAACGTGCCTGGTCTATTATAACACTAATAAACACATTTAAATCGATTGTAATGTTAAATAATGCGGTGATATTGTTGAAAAATAGTGCATGTTGTAGTGTTAAAAAGTGTCTGTTGTAGTATTGAAAGTGCCTCTTGTAGTATTGAAAAATATCTGTTGTAACTTGTAATATTGAAAAGTGTCAAGTGAATTAAAAAACACATGCCTGTTGTAGTGTTAAAATATGCCTCTTGTAGTATTCAGAAGTGCCTTCTGCAGTATCAAAAAGTGCCAAGTGAGTTTCGATTATTTATTACAAAAGTGTCAGGTGAGATGAAAATACATGCATGTTGTAATGTTAAAATGTGTCTGTTGTAGTATTGAAAACTGCCTTCTAAAGTGTCAAAAATATATGCATATTGTAGTGTTAAAATGTGCCTGTTGTTGTGTAGAAAACTGCATCTTATAAGTTTCAATTATTTACAAAATGCCATCGCACATTTTGAGAAGTTCTATTAATTTACAAAAATGCCACCGCGCCTATTTAAAAACACGTTCTACGCTCAGACGAGTGTAGAACACGTTTTACAAGAGATTTTCACTCATAAAATACGTACTAGGATCAACCGAATTCCCCCACATTGACACTTTCTTCACCATAAAAATAAAAAATTGAAGTAACCCCACTCCCACAACCCAACTAATTTAACTTAGGCTGAGGAAAATATTTTTCCCATTTTTCGTTATTTGGTAATCATTAAAAAATAAAGTGAATGTAAAATATTTTTCGATTAATGAAAAATAGAATTATTTTATAAGATTTTTTTTTTCGAATTTCTTTTTCTCAAAACATTTTTCGAAAAATA
The DNA here is from genome assembly GCA_022495995.1 of Adenophora triphylla var. japonica. NCBI lineage: Eukaryota > Viridiplantae > Streptophyta > Magnoliopsida > Asterales > Campanulaceae > Adenophora > Adenophora triphylla. The sequence continues at coordinate 98,349 of JAFEMH010007014.1, forward strand.
TTTCTTAATACCATCACCCCCACCCACCAACCTCCCCTCCTCCATCCGTCAAATTTTTTTGCTCATATTAATTTTTTATCAACTCTCGTGCCGCCTCTCCAACCCCACCCTCCCCGTCGATTTTTTTTTTCTCATTTTATTTTTTTATCAACTCTCTTGCCGTCTATACAAACCCCCACCCCTAACCCCCGTCAAAAAAAGTTATAAAAAATGCTCATATTAAAATGTTTTCTGTAAAATATTTTTCGTAGATTTACCAAACAATCGAATATCATATTTCGAAAAACTTTTTCATTTTTTAGAAAATGTTTTCCAGAAACTATTTTTCCCCAAACAAAAACAAATGGAGCCTTAATCTGATTTAATTTAATTTAGGATAATAAAATGTTTTGTTGTGATCCAGTCCAATTAAGAATGTGGGGAAGTTATGGAGGTTCATTTCTCTTTTCTCGACATAACTTGAGGTTGTTCAACCAACAAAAAAATTGGAAAAGAAATAAAATAATGTAAATAAATTAAGATCCCTTGAGCATCATCATCAATGGTCATGCTATTTCAAATCGATCATCCAATTTTTATTCACAACTTAAAAATCAATTATCTTTTACTTTTTTTTTAATTATTGAATGACTTAATATATTTCATAAGTGAATGAATTTAAAAGTGCATTTAATCGAGATTAAATTCTTAACCTTACACATGAAAAAAATTATCAGATGTCGATTGAGATAAACCTATTTGACTTAAAAATCATTTAGCAAACGCACATTTCGAGTTCAAAATCCAGGCCATGAAAATGATATTGAAAACTGGAATCTGGAATAAGAATTATAGCTTTGCTTCAATTTTAGTATTTTAGAGTCACGTTCCATTATGTTCAACTTTCATTCATAATAAATGTTATAATTAATTTGTAAGCATTTTCATTTTTTAAGAAACACGTCATTGGTATGAGTAAAATTGTCATAAGATTAGTATTTTAATAAGAAACACGACACCTATTGTGGAATAGACAAAAAGGAAACTGCTACATTTCTCATTTCTTATAAGATTGAAATGAAATTTTTTTTTCTCTCTTCTTTTTTCCCTTAGATATTTCAAATCCCACCAACTGCGATTTGTAACACTTTGAAATGCACACTTATATAATAAATTAAGTCATTCATTTAATAAAAAAACAATTAAAAAAAAAACTACTTGATTGATGTAAAGTAACGTAGCGGAATAGTAACAAGGCTTGATCGAAATCAAAACCTTCTGCAAGGAATCGTAATTCCTTAGATAACAAGAATTTCCTAAGAAATCCTTCTGCAAGCCAATAGAATTGACCAAGAAATTTGCAAGATGCAAACTGAATTTAATTGATAAAAGAGGCTAATGTTTTTAAGAAACTAAAACAAGTTTAAATACTCCCCAAACAACCCTAGTCAACTTGGAAAAGGAAAAGACTAAAAAAACCCAAAAATAAACGTCAAAACAGGAATTGTAATTCAATCCGGAAAAGTAAACCGCGCCTGTCACGACTCGTGACTATCTTCACGAGTCGTGCCCTCTTTCATCATTCGTGCCACGAAGCGTGAGACAAAAAGCAGTCGTGCAGGAATCAGTCACGAGTCGTGACTATGTGCACGAGTTGTGTCCAGCGTAATCCTCTGTCGTACGACCAGCACCAACTTCAGTCCAGGTCTGCTTCGTTTCCAGGTCTATCATTGCTGCACCGACGATATCATTGATGCTATTCCAACCAACGGAAGGTACATTGGTTGATCATATTTTGACCTCAAAATATCCATTACAAGTAACCTAACTCTTACTATCCAATATCCTACAATAAGCCGTGGCACACAATTACAAAGTCTTAAAATTTACTTATTTTTTTAGATATAAAATCAAGCAATCAAAATTCGTAGTTAGGCTATCAGTATACTCACATATGGATGTCTAGGATTAGGGCTGTCAAAAATTTTCAAAATTTTCAAAATTGTACCAATCCTACCAATTATAATTGAGACGTGACAACCGATATATCAAAATGTTGGTACGGTATTATCATACCAATTATGTATAATTGGTTGTTACACGATATATAAGTTTAATATCAATTGGTATACCAAGTATCAATTATTTTTTTAAAAAAATGTTAATGTTAATTTTCATATAAATAATAAATATTAAATATAAAAATGAAAAAAAATCTAACCTAATTTCAATTTGAGTCATTTGACTCTCAGTTTCTCTTTCTCATTCTCATTTCTCACAGCTTGCCGTCACAAACTCACACATAGGGATACCAATTTAACCGAACTCGATTCGTAACGAATGTGATACGATCCAAAAAAATCGGATATAGTTTCAATTTTTTATAACCCGACCGATTTTGGTAGGACTGTTGTTCCGACCCGATCCAACCCGATCACATTACAGTAAATAAGTTGGAATTTATGTTTTAGACCCTTGTGATTTTAGAAAATACAAATAACTAAAATTTAGGGTTTAAAATTAGGGCTCTATTTCTCTTCCCGTCTCTCTCTCTCATGCGGCGCTCCTTTCTCTTCCTCCCCGCTCGTCTCTCTCTCCTGTGGAGCACTGCAGCGGGCCAGAGGCGCATTACGGTTCTTCCACTTCCTCGTTCCTCCAGTCCTCCTTTCTCTCTCTCCCCGCTCGTCTCTCTCTGCTACGGCACCTTGCAGCGGGCCAGCGGCGCCATTACAGTTCTTCCACTTCCTCGGTTCATCCGGTCCTTCTTTCTCGCTCCTGCGCCGTCGATTGATTGAAGATTTGAAGGTGCCCTCTCAATTTATTTATTTTCCTGTTTAGTAGGTAACAAATAGGCATGAAATCTGTGGATAAATAGGGTATGGTTATGGAATCTGTTGATAGACTTTCTCATTTCCATAAGAGGTTGTTCTTAGTTTATTGATTGAAAGTAAATGATCTCACGTGAATTGAACAGAACATTCTGTTGATGTTTCTCAAATTGGCTAAGGAAGATATATGTGTTTTCTCTGCTGCATTAAGCTTGGATATGCAAAATTTATATGGTGTAATGGTATAAATAGATTTTCATTTTCAGTTATGGAATCTGTTGATAGACTATAGCAATTTCTGTAAAGAAAATGCTTTAAGGTGTTGTATTGTACTAAAAGAAAAAAACTGGACTGCAGCTAGCTAAAAAAAGGTGACAACTTCTGATCGGATCGGAGCTCGGATCTGACACCTTCGGATCGGATCGGGTTCGGTAAAGGGTAGTGTTCGGATCAGATTCAGATCAGGTCGGATCCGAACCCGACCCGTTGCTATCCCTACTCACACACAACCCTCTCTCTCCCTCTCCCTCTTAGAGTCCCAGCGATTTAGGGGCGTTGCGCCGCAGCACCGCTACGCGGCTGCTTCCATCCGTTTTTTTTTTCAAAAAATAAGTCCAAGCTCGAGATCGGATCGTTAATACTCGAGTTCGAGCAACTCGCGAAAAGCTCGTGAATAGCTCGAAACTCGTTTTGATCCGAGCTCGAACAGTCATACTGGGCTCGAGCTCGATAACTTTTATATGAGCTCGAGCTCGAATCTTCAAATCTCGATTCGGCTCGGCTCGTTTACGGCCCTAATCTTAAGAAAGGGGGAGTACTTAGAATTAGCCCCACTCAATCTATACTGAACATCTATACTTATAGTATATTAAAGTAGGCCAAACTTGATAAGGTGTTGCCACATAAGCCAAAAAAGGTGATTCTTGCATTCTTAGGCTTCCAAGTCATTCACCCCCTAATTAATTTGTGATGTTTTGAATTCTCCCTAATAGCTATTAATATTCATAGTCTCTAATAGTTATGTGAATGGTTACTTCTTACATATAATTAGTAGTAGTTAAAGTCTTATATATATTATCTATTCAATATTTCTATAGTTATATTTATACTTTTTGAATAATAGAAAAAGATATATATTTCTTATATGAGTGTCTTCTAATAGTTAGTAGTACTAACTCATACTTATATATATAGAATAGAAGTATACATTAGGTAGGTTGTGCATTTAAAGGTGTGACTTTTGACTTTTCAACTAATCAAACTTTATTAATCAAATAATATGATAAAACTAAATACACTTCAAGTTGGTGCATGAATTACATTAAAAGTGTGACTTTTCAATTGATCAAATTTCATTAATCAAATGATAGGATAAGACAAAATGCATTTCAAGTTAGTGAATGAATTACAGTAACTACACCTAAATGAAATAAACTAATAAAAAATATGAAAGATTATACTCCCTCCGTCCCGTCCGACTTAGGACGTTTTGCCATTTTGGGCGTCCCACCCGACTTAGGACGGCCCAGAATGGAAAGTTTATATTATTTTTATATTAAATGGGACCCACTTGTTATACTCACAACAATAATCCCATCACTATTTATCCCACTCATTCTCTCTCCTATTTAATTTTTCACACTCACAACACATCCTTCACTCATTCTCTCTCCTAATATTATAATAGTATTCCTTAATCTCCGTGTCGGGAGTGAATGTCCTAAGTCGGACGGAACGGAGGGAGTGTATATTTATTTCAAACATATTTTTTGTAATTCTCCATTCAATACCTACATTAGCTTGAAGATGAATGGACCTAAATGACTCTTCATTTTGGGATACATATGATCTTTCCACGGAATATATAAAATTAAAACGGAATATTGTGTTTATTGTTGTATGACATGAAAGACTTTCTCCTACTTATCTTCTTCTTTATACATTAACTAGTGAAACTCCCGTGCGATGCACGGATAATTACATGCAACACTAAGATAGAAATTAAGGAAAGAAAAAAAAAAGTGAAATACATTTATAAATTATGAAAAACTTCCTTAAACACTACATTATCAGTACATAGATCAGATTGACAGAGCTTATCATCATTACAAATCAATATTTTAAGAACATCAGTTGTCAATCCAAACAAATCAAATCAAGGTACAACTTCGTCTAAATTTAAATTAAAAAATAATAATTAGTAATAACGAAAACGAAAACGAAATATTATTATTTCCATCTCAAATAAATACTTTAGAAAATATACTTCTATAAGGAATTATATTATTCGTTTCAAAAATAAATATTACTTTCGACTCAAATTGAATAATAAAAAAATAATACCACATTTTTATCCAAAAAATTGAGCATTACTTCCTTCATCCGAATGAATATTTTAAAAATTAATACTACTTCATTCGCCTTTAAAATTAATGTTTGTAATATTAGTGCATTCGTCTCAAAATAAGACATTAAGATAACAGTAATTTTTTGGACGCATATAGTAGTATTCTTTTTTTAAATGTTCATTGAGACGAAGGAATCCATATTTATTTATTTTATGACATAGAAAAAATTCGACTGTTTAAGATAACAATTCCTTCAATTCAAAAATGAATATTACTTTCATTCCAAAATGAATACTATTTTTTATATCCAAAAATATATTGCGTCCTTTCTCTCAATAAGCAAATTATTAATAAAGAAAGCTATATATAGCTTTCTTTATTAATAATTATTATTTTGTAATTTAAAGTGAGACAGAATTTTTAACTTTGTTTTTATTTTGACTTATTTGGAGTGGTGACCGAATTGTGCATGGGTTAGTTTGTTTGGATGACCGATTGTTAATGGCTTTGGAGTGGTAGGCCAGATTGTCCGTGGCCTTGGAGTGGTGACCGATTGTCCGTACCCTTGGTTTGTTTGGATGACCAATTGTGCGTGGGCTTGGTTTGTTTGGATCACCGATTGTGGCCTTCGTTTGTTTTGATCTGTTGGGAGTTGTGGCCCTTGATTTGTTTGAATCACCCATTGTGGCCTTGGTTTGTTTGGATCGGTTGAGGGTCAGGCCGACCGATTGTGGCCTTGATTTGTTTGGATCATTTTAAAAAATATAAATATTCATTTATCCATCTCAAATAAATTCTTTAAATATATACTTTTATAAAAAAAAATTATTCATTAAAAAAATAAATATTATTTTCGACTTAAAATGAATATACAATAAACAATTATAAATTTTTTTTGCAAAAAAAATGAGAATTACTTCCTTCATCCCAATGAATATTTTTAAAATTAATATTACTTTCTTCATCCCAATGAAGATTATAATTTTTAAAATTATTTATTTGAGATGGAAAAAATAATATTTCTATTGAGTTTTCTTTATTAATAATTATTATATTATCAATTTTTAAAGTATTTGCTTGTTCTCATCATTTTTGCTACTATGTGAAATTACAATTTTGCTCACGATTTTTGGGGGAAAGTGAGATTTTCCTCCTTTTATATATAGATAGATATGTTTTTCATTATTTCTAAAGTACTTTTAAGGAAAAAAATTGTCCTTCAATTCAAAAATGAATATTACTTCCATCCCATAATAAATACTACTTTCTACATAAAAAATAAATAAATAAAAATTGCTTCCTTTGCCTCAATCACTTTACTTGTCCAAAAATTAATATTTATTTTACCGGCAGACAAAGATACTAACATTACAAATATTAATTTTAACAAAATATTACTACTTGACAAATAGAAAAAAAAATTAAAAAAAATAATATTTAAATCGGGTCCCAAATTTGAATATTTTATAAATAATATAATTTCGTATAGAAGTATATATTTTGTAAATTATTTATTTGAGATGGAGAAAAATAATATTTCTATTTAGTTTTTTTAGTAATAATACAAATGCAACATGAAATAGAAATGTTTAGTATACATCAGAAACACTTCTTTTCGAAAACTATATTATTTCCGGTACAAATATCGGATTGAAGGTCACTAAAATAAATCTATATTTAAGGGATAGTTAGTTTGTACAAAA